>PVJX010028908.1:0-23432 GCA_004027295.1 Dolichotis patagonum | reverse complement strand
ATGTATTTAGAATAGATATTTATTCACATTGACTTATTTTTATATTGCTTTTCCCAGCTGCATGAGAGAAGAAATACAAAGTGTTTCATACCTAATTGGACTAATATAAACACAGAGTGCTTTCTGTGTGCCAGACTCTATAGTAACAGCATAATATATTAACTCTTGATTGTTACTCAATAAAATGTTTGCTGAAGCAATTACAGAAGCTTTTTCCTTGTATAAGCTTGATTGCAGGGGAGGCTGATGGGAAAAATGAAGAAAAAAAGATCATGTGATTTGGGAAAACCAAACACTTGTTAAATTACAGAAATATAAGAAGCCAGAGAAATAAACCGAGTGTTGGAAATCACTGGGCCTGGTTCATATTTGCTGTTTTGATGTAGGGCCTCAAAATGACTCTTAATTTAGATTGAAGTGAATTTAGATTGTAAAAGTTAAAAAAAAAATTGAAGTGAGTCATGGGTAAATCCATGACTGGGTTTTGGCCTGAGCATGTGGCTTGACAGCCATTGATCCCGGATTTAGAATTGTGGTGGAGGTTTATTGTCTTGGTGATCCAGCAGGACCTTGTGCTATGATATTGCCTTGGCTTTGCTTGTAAAGGTTCTTTCTTGTATGTATGTGTGTATGTATGTATATATTTGGTTTTTTGAGACAGGATCTCACAGGCTAACCTGGAACTCAAGGTAGTGTGGGCTTGGACTTGCTGCAATTTTCTTGCTTCAGCTTCCTAAGGGCTGGGATTAGAGGCGTGCACCACCATGCCTGGCTTTTAGTTTTGAGACAGAGCCTCACTATGTGGTTCAGGCTGGCCTTAAACTCACTATGTGGCCCAGGTTGGCCTCCAACTCTGCATTCAGCCTCCTGCCTCATTTTCTGAGTGCTGGGATATAGGTGTGTGCCACCATGCCTGGCAAAGTTTCTTTCTGTTCTTTGTGAAATCCCAAAATTGGAGCCAAAGAATAACTGTTGAGGGGCTAGACGTGGTGGTATCCCCTGTCATCCTAGCACTTGGGAGGCTGAGGCAGGAGGATCACTGGGAGTTCAAGGCCTGCCTGGACTGCACAGTGACTTTAAGATCCACCTGAACTGCATAGTGAAACCCTGTCTCAAAAAGATACCCCTCCCCCCACACACAGAAAATAGGAGTGTTGACATGAAGTGTCATTTGTATTCTCTATGTGGATGCTTATCTGGTCCATTTTCAAATTCAAGATCACTAGAGTTAGTATTTCAAGTTAAGCAGTTGAGCTACTGTATTGTGGATTACTGACTGACTGTTTATGTTGTGGTTGCTAGAATGTAGTTGTCAAGAGGTGGTCCCTGGAACTGGTTTTTGAATCCTAGTTCTGCTCTTCACTTAATACCTTAGTGTCTCCAATGGGGTAATGGTATTTATCTCTTGGGATTCTATAAAGATGAAAAGAGTTAATATAAGAAAAGCACTCAGGGTTGACAGAGAATAAGCCATTTGAGTGTATGATTATTCTGCCTTTGGGAAGGCAGAGTTAAGACTGCATTGACCCATGATTAGTGTGTGTATTCAACATACGTGGTTTCAATCTCCAGAATATTAAGTACTGAGAGAAATACCTTTCAGGCTGCCTCTACACATGGGTTGGGAAATGATCAAAAGAGCAGGATTACTACCAAAGAAGTCCTATGTTAGACTGAATTTATTCCTGAGCTAACTTTAATGAACCATCCCTGGTTGATACTTCGTAGATTTACTAAAGAACAGTGAAATTGGTTTCTGCTGTCGTAGCCCATCTCTTGCAGTATTCTTTCTGGACTTGGAGCTAAAGCGAAAAGCTTTTTTCTTTTTTTTTTTTTTTTCTCTTGACCTTTATTTATTTATTAATTTATTAATCAAAATAAAAACACAAAAGAAAAGAAAGAATCTTTGTGGTCCTAGCTGGTTTGGACATTGAGATTCTTCTACCTCAACCTCCGAAATGCTGGGATTATTAGTCATTCTCTGATTAAAAGTACCTTTTGAATTATATATTTTGGCTTCCTCGCTACTATATTTTACTATTTCTTGATTTTATGGTATTCAGTTATGAAGTTGAACTGGTTACCTGTTAACTAGAATTTATCTAATGCTTTCTTTAGGGGGAAATGATGTTCAAATATATAAAAGTTTTTACCATTCCATAAGGGGAGGAAGACATTAAGTTCTTTAATTTGTAATATAGGGAATGGGGGAGAGGAAGGAATGGAAAAGAAAAAAGTGAGAAAAGAAGGAAAAATGGAAACAAAGCTTTTGTAAATAAGAAGAGAGTTGAAGAGGGGAGGGGAGAGGAGGGGAATGGGAAACAAAAAGAATCAAGTTATATCCAAGGTACAAATTCCCTATGATGAATGTGATCATTACATGTACCTAAAATGTACCAATTAACTTAATTAAAAGTAAATTAAGATAATGTAGACTTAGAGGTTTTATACTTCATAACTTTTAAGGGGTTAGAGTAGAGTTGAAGTTACTTCTTTTTTCTTTCTGGTTTTTTTGCCATGGAATTGTCACATAGTTTAGGCTGGTCTTGAATTCACTATGTAGCCCAGGCTGGCCTCAAATGCAAGGGTGATCCTCTTGCCTCAGAATTCTGGGTGCTGGGACTATAGGTGTGTGCCACCATGCCTGGCTGAAGTAATGTATTTCTAGATCCTAAGATCTTGTTTTTTTTTTTTTTTGAAAATATTCACTATATCAAGTGGGATGGTGGTGAAGCCTTGCAACTTTATCATGGCTGTAATTAATAGATAATATGAGAACCTTAAAGTGATTTTGAAAGTTTTTGTAATTTTTTTTTTTTTTGTACCGGGGATTGAACTCATGACCTCGTGCTTGCCAGGCTGGCACTTAAGCCACTGAGCTAAATCCCCAGCCCTTTTGTTAATGTTTTAAACTGTTCTTTTTTGGTGTCAGCAATCGAACTCAGGACTTTGTGCTTGCTAGGCAAGCGCCATACTGCTGAGCTGTATCCCTGGCCCTTGTTACAAACTTCTGGAGAAACTACCTAATTTATTCTTGTCAGGACACCATAAACTATTACATAAAAAATGAACACAGAAGGCTTTCACGTTTGTCAAGTCAGAGTAAGAGCCGTTATAGATAGCACTGAGCTAGGCGGAGGGTGCCCACCCTTTCCGAATAATTAGCTAAGGATCCTCATGAACTGACAGTAGTACTGTCAGCACTGTTTCACATGAGGCTTACAGAAGTCATTGCTGTGTGAGGTCACAGGGCCAGGTGGTAGCAGGTTTGGTTTTTACCAAGCCCTTTGTGGCCTGATATCTTTGGGGTGTGTGTGTGCATGTGTGTATGTATGTGTGTGTGTGTCTGGGGATAGAATTTAGGGCTCCATGTATGCCAGGCAAATGCTCTATCACTGAACTACACAGTTCAGCTCCTCTTACCAAAATTTGAAAGAAAACTAAAATTTCCATAACCTCATCTCTTTTAATTTTGGGAACTTGATTAATTACTACGTATTTTTTGGGTTTATTTATAAAATTGTTAAAGGATTCTCACTTGAACATCACATAGTTTGATTTCAGAATTTCTGATTTAGAAATGTCATAGTGATCCAAGTTTAGCAAAAATCATACTAATTGTTAACGTTTTTCTGAGTTCTCTCTTTTTTTTAACAACCTCCCCTTTCAGAGGAGCCTACACTTTGCATTGTTGATAGAAAAAAAGCAAGGAAGTTTCTTTTTGTGGAGAGAGGAAATAGCTGATCGGGACTTCATCCATATTAGGTATAAACTAAATATAGATGTGTAATCCAGGAATGAAGTCACTGCTATAAAGTTAAGCAGAGCTAATGAGATCAGCCAGTACTTTTTTTTTAGTCAATACTTTTGAATCCTTTCTCTACTACTTTTTTTTGTTTAAAAGTTATTATTATTTTTTCTTTCTTGAGACAGGGTCACTATTCAGTTTAGGCTGACCTTGAACTCACTTCGTAGCCCAGGCTGGCCTTGAACTCCTGTGTGCATGGGCTGCTATGTCTGGGCACCAGGAGCTCTTTCTTTATTTTTTAAAATTTCTTTCTTTATTTTTTAAGTTGTCTTTTTGAGACAAAGTTTCACTATGCAGTTCAGGCTAGCCTTGGCCTTACTTTGTAGCCCAGGCTGGTCTGGATCCTCCTGCCTCAGCCTTCTGAGTGCTAGGATTATAGGAGTGTACCACCACCCTGGGTGTAGGAGCGCTTTTTTAAAAAATAAGCAATTAACAGTTCTTTGAATGTTTTCTCTCTGTCACTTTCCCATCACTGATTTTTTTCTTTTTTAAATTGATTTTATCCTTCAGCCCTTGTCTTATATAAATTTATAGGGAGGCTAGACTCGTGTAAGAAACATATTTTACTTAATATAGTCTTAAGTTATTCAGTTTTTAATTTAGATCCAGTGTGGCTAATTACAGTAGTACTTTTTTCTAATTGGATAGAGATTGCAGTAGAAATAAAATGATAGAATAAATCTCCTGTTTTTGGCCAGAGCACATTTTGTTCTCAAACAAGGGCTTTTTAAGAGCTCCCCAAAGCATTCTTAACTCAAAGTAACTGTTTTCAGCTCTTGCTATTCTTCTTAGAGCCTTTTGCAAGCACTCTAGGACACTCAGCCATTTGTGCGTGTGCTTCTGAGGGAAGAATTGTGTATATTTATGCCATATCTTACTAGAAGTAGTTTTGAATACAACTAACTATAAAAAGTTTATATAATTTTTATATTTGCAGTACACAGTGATTACACTCGTGAATTATGGGAAATTGGTACATGTACATAACACACCTGAATTTACATGTGCTCCTCTCTTTTCTCTTTTCCCTTCCTTCCTCCCTCCCCTTCTCTCTTCCTTTCCTCATATCTTATTCCTCTTTCCAGTTGTAGAAGTTTAGCTTAATGTACTTCAAGGATGTTAGGAAGTCAATTCATGGAATCAGACAGTTCTCTAAGGCTTAGTTTAAATAGCTTCTGAATCCTTCTCTGACCTTGTTGCTGTCTTAGCAGAATTAATCCTTCACTGCCACTCATCAGAATCACATCTTTGTTATAGCTAGAATGAGAATTCCAGGAGTTAAGGAACTTTGGTTTTTTTTTTTTTTTTTTTTTAAAGAAAGGGTCTCGTTTCATAGTCCAGGCTGGGCTCACTCAGCCTACTGCCTCAGCCTTCTAAGTATTGGGATTATAGGTGTGAGCCACCACATCTAGTTATCAGGGAGTATTTTCTTCACCTTTTTATGTTTCCTGTGTACAACAAACCTTGATATGAAAGAGAGAATTCATTAATTCAGTAAACATCTGTTAGCATTTTAGGGCAAATTGGTTTGTATAGTATGGGGATAGAAGCATGTAATGGAAATACTAAATCTGTTTCTGGTGTGGTTTTTTGTATTACCTCATAGTAGAATACCAGAGATAAAGGTAGTATTCAGTTTTTCAACTTGAAACATGTAATTTGGTTTGACTGGCTGCTCATTTTATTGCTGTTGGTCTAAATGTAATAACAGATTGATACAGAGAATTAGACTTTTAAAATTATATAACTGGAAGGCCAGGTTCACCCTGTGTGGATCCTGACTGTCTGTTCTCATCTATAAAGTGGGTGATGTCTAGTCTAGCCTGGGTTTACTTTACACACAAGAGTAATAGCCTCTGTGAGTATCACAGACAGAAAGCTGAGACCTCAGATTCCAAAGTCAGATCCAGAGAATTAAATTCTCATAGAAGTAATCTATTAGGAGGCAGGCAGACAGAGCCAATAGAAGTTCATAGTGATAATGAAGACAGTTTGCCAGACAAATGAAAAATATTTCAAGAATGAATTCTTTGACTAAAAACAGTGTATTTTCCAAATGAACTACATAAAGATAAAGGATTTTGTTGTATTTGCAATAAAGCAGACATAACTGTTTTAAGCTAGAACTTACCTTTATCATATGGCACTTGTGCACTGAAATGGTAAAAAAAATTCAGTAGTAAGCACATTATCTTGTACTGTGGAAATAAATAATTTCAGGCTGCCAAAAAGACAGATAAGAATTCTAAATATTTTTTAAAAATTAAATAAATAAAAAAGAATTCTAAATATTAGTTTTTTGCAGCTAAAATATATTGAACATGTAATTTTAAAAATGTATTTGTAATATTTTTAATGAAAATTTAAAAATACGATTAAAAATACCTGAAATTTATGTACTCATTTATCAAGGGCTATTTATATATAAATATATGAAAACGTTTTTCATACTACTTAGGACTGAGCACAGTCCTTTACACTGGACTACATCCACCACCCTTCAATTACTTATTTATATGTTGAGACAGGGTTTTGCTAAGTCATTGAGTTGTGAGTTGCCCAGGCAATTGTGATCCTCCTGCCCCAGCTTCTCAGAGTGCTGGAATTACAGGCAAATCACCATACCCAGCTCAGTGTTATGTTACTACCTTGTATTCTTAGTTACTTATAAGTCCAAAACGTGGCTATCTAACAGTATTGTGATAATAGTGCGATAGTCAGTTTTCTGTGCATGTCCATGACATAACATTTTTTTTTTTTTTTTTTTTTTTTTTGCAGTACTGGGGATCGAACTCACGACCTCGTGCTTGCCAGGCAGGCGCTTAAGTCACTGAGCTAAATCCCCGGCCCGTTTTTTTCTTTTTTTGTGTGTGTGTTGCAAAGTATTGGACCCAGTCTCATACATGAGAATCAAGCACTCTACCACTAAGCTGCATCTTCAGCCCCAGCACACTAAATTCTTTATTTTGATTTTGTTTATCTAACATGTAATCTTCAAAGAAAGAAAAAAGTTTTTGGAAAATTTAGGGTTTTTTTTTTTTTTAAAGAGAATTTCTGACTCATATTAGTGAACTCTTGGTGGAATGTGTAGTTAAACTGCTTGGTTTGGAAACTTGATAAACAGAAATAGCTCTCCCACATTGTATTTAGATAGCCGCCTTAAGCCCAGATGGGGGAAGAGGGGTCTTTCTTGAATGCTTCATTGTTTTCTTTCAGTCTCAGGATTTTTGAATCTAGTTTATACTGCAGCATGTTTATTTTAAAACTACCCTTAGGGAAAACGGACTGCTGGATTGTGATATGCAGAAGAATTCCATCTAGTCTTCTAACATATTTGTCTTTAGTTGATAACCATGGGAAAACACTGGCAGTTGTACATTTATCTTTGATGAGAAGAAATACTTTGAATGATACATTTCTGTTCCTGATAAGTGTATGCCTCATTTTAAATTATTGATAAGTTATTGTCATTATATATTTACATACAGTTGTAAAAGTTCCCCAATTAGATTTTAAATAAAAGTATCAGTGCTTTAACGTCTTAAAAATGCTAGATTTAACCACCAAGTAATGACAGTATTCTTAATATAAATTCAGTAATGCTGCAGTGGGCTCAAGAGCTACTGAGATATGAAAGTATTTTTGGTTTCCTGCCAAATGATTGCAGCTATTATACTTTTTTTTTTCCTCTTTGAGCCAGGGTCTCCTCATAATTCAGACTGGTCTTAAACTCACTATGTAGCCCAGGCTAGCCTTAAACTCATTGCAGTCCTCCTGCCTCAGCCTCCCAAGTGCTGGGATGAGAGGTGAGTGCCACTACACTTAGCTTTATACTTTCAAGCCTAGATCTCCTCTGTGTATATGAAAAAATGTACTGTTTTTTCTTTGCAAATTTAGCTCTATTGATGCAGTTTATTTCCATTAATTTTCTATTGTCTGTTGTGGTTTAAAATAACTCAGAAAACTTGTTAAAATTCATTTGAAATAAGAGTAGATAATTCTGAGAACTTGAAGCTTGAAGGTCGAGTTGGTGAGTCAAGCATGTGGTCTTAGTGACATGGCATTGGATGCCAAGGGACTTTTTCTCTAGATGTGTGCTGTCTTGTACAGCGAACACTACCAGTTTGTGTAAGATGAATGCTTGAAATACGTCCAGTTTGAATAGAGAAGTACTTTAGTTGTAAAATATACACCAGATATTGAAAACTTAGTACAAAAGAAGGCATGTAATGAACTTTTATGTTGTTTACATGATGAAGTAACATTTAGAAATGTTGCTAAATAAAAATTGCTTAAATTCATTACACCTATTTCTTTTACTTTTTTTTTTTATTCCAAATGGGGAATGCTTCATGAATTTGTATGTTATCTCTGCATGGGCCATGCTAATCCTGTGTCATCCCAGCTTTAGTATATAAAGTTGCTGGAGTGAGTACTCCCTGGTTTCATATAGAGCAAATTTAAAATGACATGTAAAAATTAAAAGTACACATTATATTGGTTGTTGCTAAGGTAATTTGTCTTGCTATTAGTGTCCCTGTGGATGGGATGATGCTTGTACTGTAAGACTTGTGAGGGCCTCTTGGTGAGATCATAGCATTTCCCGAATCCTGGTGTAAAAAACCAGATCCCTGTGGTTGATGGAGTGGATCTGGGAGTTCAGACTCAGTTCTGCCATTGCTCAGGTTGTGTGACCTGTGGCAAATGAGTTAGCTTCCCTAAATTACAGATTCTGCCCTGAAAATACGAGTGCAGTACCCCCTGTTTCCAGACAGCTGTGTCATCAAATTGATTCCTACAGGAAAAAGGATAATATCCTTGGTCTCATCTCTCTCTCTTTTTTTCTCTATGTTTGTCATTTAGCTCCCTCCCCCAACTGAGAAGTGTGTCTTTATTGAAGATTTAGGAGAAAAAAAAAAAGCATAGACTTTGAAAAGAAGAGATGTTGTCTTCAAATAGTCAACATTCCCCCCCCCTCCAAGTTTTGATTTTTTTTTTTTTTTTTGAGACAGGGTCTTGCTGTGTAGTTCGCCTGGCATTGAACTGCCTTATGTAGCCCAGGCTGACGTTGAACTCACGGCAATCCTACTTCTGCCTCCTGAGTGCTGGGATTACAGGTGTGTGTCATCATGCCCAACAATATTTTTAATTATGTGGTTTAGAATTTGTTTTAAAGAAATAATAGACTTTGCTTTTCCTATCCCAGGTTTTTGAGTGAATGTAAATACAAATAAAATAAAAAACTTGTAGTTTTCATAATGATTCTGTTTGCTTATATGGAAAGTCTGGTCAGTGGACATCTGACACTTGTTTTTTTTTAAATGGGTGAAACATTTCAGATTTGATTTTTGATTTTAGTACATATTAAAAACTTTGTTTTTATCTTTAGCATATGCTTCAAATAGGTAACAGAAGTAACCAGAATCTTCTCAGTAAATTAATTTTCTGCTTTATTTCAGCTGGTAGTTTTGATTATTTACTGTGCATTCAGCTTTTTTTAATTCAAGAAGTTCTGCTATATTTAAACATTTTAATATTTTGGTTCCAGTCTAAGAAAGCAATGGAATTACTACCACATATGAACATTTGGCGTATTTTCTTAAATATTAAAGGTCATTATAAAGAGGCAAGTGTTACAGATATATGAACTTAATATCCCAGTTCCTACCTCTCTCCAAGTCTGTCATGAGTTAAACCATTAATTTTGATATTTTATTTTATTTTATTTTTCAAATCTATTTTAAAGAGAAAAGCAAAACAAAATTTCAAAACACAATAATTAGGTAACAATGATATATACATTGCATATTTTCTTCAAAGCAGTTACTCATAGTACAATCTGCCTTTAATTGTCTGAACAATACTAGCACAAACCTTTCTCCTCAATGAACTCAGAGAAATCAGTAGTATAACTATCTTAACTATTATGTATATGCATACATATGTATATTATCTCTTTGAGCTTCTCGCCCTAGGGAGACAATACAGTTAAACTGTAATTTTGGGTTGCAGCCTTCCATACCTTCCAAGTATTGTCAGGATTGAATGCTGAGGTTATATACAGCTGTGATATCTTTTTTTTTTTTTTGGTACCGGGGATTGAACTCAGGACCTAGCGCTTGCCAGGCAGGCGCTCATGCTGCTGAGCTAAATCCCCAGCCCCCAAAGCCATGACGTCTTTTGAAGGGATTTTCCTTTCTACCCTCTAGCAGGGTGTAAGCTCACATCCCCATCTTGATGCTTTTCTCCACTGAGTTGCTCAAATCAGACGTTTAGGAATCGTTTGATTTATCTCTTTTCCATCTTTAGGATTGTGTCTTCCTAATTCAGTGTAACCTACACATTCCTTCTATCTCTATTGCCAGTGTCTAATACAAGTCCCAAACTCTTAGAAACAATAATGTCATTCTGTGTTGCGTTTTATAGGTACCTGTCTCTGCTCATAACTGGTGCGAAATAAGAATGTTCTTGAATTTGAGTGTCTGTTCTTACAGGGCTTTAGGTTTGGCTTGGTTTGTTTGGATATTTATAAGTTTAAGGCAAGGTAGCATTCCTTTTTATGGGAGAGAGGAGGCTGTTAAAACAAACAGCCTGCAGGTTACTGACCTACAGAGAACAAGAGTCCAAAAGGCATCATAGGAATTCAAAGTTTAACCAGGGAACAAACTTTCCAGTTTTGGTTTTTTTATGTTTTTCCTCTTTGTCAGTATTCATAAAATACAGTGTACCTACCATGTTAGAGTTGCTTGAAATGTTTGTTAAAGATTGTAGTCTTGGACTCCACCACAAACATACTGAATCAGAATATTTGGAGGTGGGACCTGTGAATGTACATTTTAAATTCACCACTTCTTTGAGGATTTTATAAGTAACTTTTTTTGTTTGTTCGGTTTTTTTCCGTACTGGGGATCGAATTCATGACCTCATGCTTACCAGACCAGGTGTGTATGCCACGGAGCTATATCCCCAGCCCTCTTTGAGGATTTTATATATTCAGATATTTGAAAATCCTGCCCCCGTGTACTTCTGTTACATAGATTTTCTTCATCTTCTAGCACTTTCCCTCATTTTTCATTCTGTAACTTGGGTTTTTATTTAAATTTTAGTGTGTTTTAGGCAGGAAGTTTTTTGTTTGTTTATCTTTTTGTTTTTTTGTTTTTTAGAGACAGGGTCTTGCTCTGTGATCCAAGCTGGCCTCGAACCGAGGCAGTCCTCCTGCCTCAGTCTCTTGAGAGCTGGGATTACAGGCATGTACCACCATGCCTAGTTTGCTTGCTTTTTTAAAACAAAAGATTCATGTTCATATTATGAATATTGAGAAATATAAAAAGGTATACAATGAACAACGCCCTCTCCCTTGACTGCAGAGTAATGTGCTGCTCTTAGCCCATTTTATGGATGAGGAAAGCTGGGCATGGCATGGTGGCATGTGGCTGAAATCCCTGCAGTCAAGAGGTCCAGGCCGGCCTGCATAGCTAGCTAGACCCTGTCTCAAAAAAACAAACCAAAGCAACAACAACAAAATATTTATATAGAAGAGGAAAATAGCCCAAAGAGGTTAAGTCTCTATCAAAGTCACTCAGGTAGGAGATAGTGGATGGTCTGAGAATCTGGCTCTAGATTAGTGCTCTTAACTGCTACCCTCTGCTGAGTTAGTGAGCAGAAAGATTAACTAGGTTAATGTTTGTGATGAGCTTGTTTTGGGAGAGCAGAGTATCTTTAATAGGGTGTTTCATGTGAACTCTTAGCAACCTAAGCTGGCATTGCATCTAGCTGTGGTAACTGGGTATCCTCTTGTCATTTCAAATAACCAGTCCTATTCTGAGTTTTAGAGGATTTTTGTCCAGGGACTAGATTTCATGAGTTGGTGATGCTGAACAATTACAGCAACCGAAATTCCTTTTTTTTTTTTTTTTTTGGCTGTGTTGGGGATTGAATTTAGGGCCTTGCACATACTAGGCAAGTGCTCTACTACTAAGCTACATCCCTGGCAGCAACTGAAATTCTTGCAGTATCTTTTCCTAAGCTATATTTTATTTGCATAGACAGAGCTTGGGAATGAAGTAATTTTTCTGCTGTATATAGTATTCAGCTTAATTAAATTATGGTTCTACAATATGGTTATGGCCAGGAACCAATGATATAGTCTATGCATGATCAGAGATGCTTTTTTTTTTTTTTTGATCTGGCACTTGAACTCAGGATCTTGTGCTTGCCAGGCAGGTGCCATGCTGTTGAGATATATTGCCAGCCCCTTTTGTTCTTTTTGAGACAGATTTTCACTGTGCAGTTCAGGGTTGGCTTTGAGCTTACTTTGTAGCCCAGGCTGACCTCAGACTCACAGTGATCCTCCTGCCTCAGCATCCTGAGTGCTAGAATCACAGGTATGAGCCACCATGCTCATCATTTTGGAAGAATTTAATGTGGAGGATGCTTAGCTTTTTTATTGTTTGTTTCTGTTTTTTGTATCATTACAATTTTAGTATGTTTGCTGCCGAAGTGAGCACATTTTTCTGTTTTTTGAAAGACAAAGGAATCTAAAAATTCTAATGAACAGGTGTATAACTGAGGAACTTACTGTTAGGCCTTGGGTTCTGTACATGAAGTGTTTTTAAAGTCACCTACTGATGGCCAAGGGTGGTGGTGCATGCCTGTAATCCTAGCACTCTGAGGCATGAGGATTGCTGTGAGTTTGAGGCCAATCTGGACTATAGAGTGAGACCCTGTGTCAAAACAAAACAACCTCCCCAAAATTTACTTACTGAATTCTTACTGTGTGCTAAGAGTTGTATCTATCCTGATCCTAGCTGATGATGTGACCCCCATAATAATGGTGCAGTAAGTCAGGTTTCACGGATGTTAAGTAACTTACTGATAATTACACACCTAATTAAGTTGTGAAGTTAGATTCCATCCTAGATATGTCTAATTTTGATTTTAGTATATGTGCTGCTAAAGTGAGCACAATGTCTGATTCTTAACCTAGTTAATTCCTGTGTATTCTACAGACCATATAGAATGACAAGAGCAGATAAATGTTTACACTTCAAACCTTGGTTCTAGCTGATAGGCTTGTCTAACCTGAGGTTTGGGGAGGTCTGGTTTTTTTGGGGGGTATACTGGGGATCAAACTCATGACCTTGTGCTTGCCAGGCAGGTGCATTGTGCTGCTGAGCTGTATTTCTGGCCCAGGGAGGTCTTTTTAAAAACACTAATAAATTTTTTGGAGGGGGTTTGAGACAGGGTCTTGCTTTGTGGCCCAAGCTGGCATGGAACTTGCAGGGATCATCTTGCCTCAGCCTCCCAAGTGCTGGGGTCACAGGTGTGTGCCACCAAGCCCAGCAATAAAAAAAATATATTTTTAAAAAGTGTTCTTACTTGCATATGTAAACTATATGTTTTATATCGGTCCAAGGGAATTCCTCTTCAAAAAAAAAAAGGAGGGGGGAACAAAAAAAAAACTGGCGAGGTACAGATTGGACACACCTGTGGAGGCCAGGTGACATTATTTATCATGTTTGTGACTTGTCAGCTCATCTTAATCAAACTAAGCCATTTTGAGTATTCAGGCAGTTAATTTAGATTAAAAGAATCCACAATAAAGATAAATTAAAGTTTTAAGTTCTTGTAGCAACACATTGCTAGAAAATGTGTCATTTAGTAATCAGGAGCCATTCTTTTTTTTTTTTTTTTTTTGGTACTGGGGATCGAACTCACGACCTCGAACTTGCCAGACAGGCACTTAAGCCACTGAGCTAAATCCCCAGCCCTCAGGAGCCATTCTTACTTTCAAGCTTCAGCTTTTATCCTTTCCCCCAGCTTTTCTCCTTTCACCCCAACCCCATAAACATAAAGAATGAAGAAGTCAAAGCTCTTTTTCCCAGGTATTTTTAAGTCTGAGTAGTTTAAAGACTGATTAAAGTAGGTTTTCTTTCTTTTTTTTTTTTTTTTTTGGTACTGGGGATTGAACTCATGACCTTGTGCTTACCAGGCAAGCATTTAAGCCACTGAGCTAAATCCCCAGCCCTTAAACTAGGTTTTCTATGTGAGCAGTTCTTTAACCTTGAGTCGGTAAAACATTAAAATACCTATTTATGGTATTTGCTGTTGACCCCTATTTTGCTATGGAGGAGTTAATTCAGCAGTTTTTCACTAGATACCAGCATGATGCAGTTCAAGGTTTACAGCAGGCCTGGAGGGGGAAGGTGTCAGGCTAGGGGTGTGGAATACTGGGTGTGTGAGAGGAATCCCAACAGCAAATCAAACCAGATAGGCAGTAAGTTCCTGGTTTATGAACTTCACAGATATGAATAGACTTCACATTTGGATTTTTTAATGCTTTACATTGTTTATTTGTGTCAAAAGTGTTTACTTTGCTGGATTTATGAACAGATCTGATTTAGAAGTGTTCACCCCAAATGGAACTTGTCTGGGGAGTTACTGTATTCCTTTCCTAAGAACAAAACCCCAATACCAGGTGTGTGCATAGCTGTAGTCCCAGAATTTAGCAGACTGAAGCAGGATTGCTGTGAGTTTAGTACCAGTCTGGAGTTCATACTGAGTCTAGGGCATCCTCAACTGCATAGTGAAACCCTGTCTCAAAAAGACCAAAACAACAACATCAAAAGACTGAAAGGCTTTTGGCAATAACTGTTCTACTCCAAGCACAACAAACAAACAAACCCCATTCTAGATGTCCCACACTCCGGGGGCACTGTGTAATTTAGTGAATCCTTTACGGATGAACTTGAATGGTCTCCAGTGTTCCTTCCACTTTTATCTCTGAACATCAGTGTGTTTCTAACAGGAAAAATTTCTGGATATAAAATTTTTGTACCATAGCATATAGATGAAACCTTCGAAAGTGACAAGTAGATGAATGACATCATTACCAAACACAGAAATTTGTAAAGGATTTGGTTTCAGTGTCTTTTTTTCTTTGTTTAGATTTTGAGTAACTTTTATTGTTCTAACTTCCAGGGTACTCATTCTTTTCTCTGTACCTTCCATTGGGATTTTGAGCCAGTACTAGTTAGCTTTCCATCTCTATCACAAAATACCTAAGGTAAATTATAAGGAGAAAAGATTGATTTTAGTAACAGTTTTGGAGGTTTCAGTTGCCTTGGGCCTCTGGTAGGTGTACTGGCTGACAATGGCTGGGAGTGTGTGGCAGAACAAAGAAAGGGCCAGGAAACTACAGAAGAAGAGTCGGGGGTCTCATGGCCTCTTTGAAAGGTGTGCTGTGCTCTCTGACCTAGCAGTCTCCCACTGGGCCTCGTCTCCGGAGGGTTCATGGCACCGGTAGTGCATGGACCTTTGGGGGAACATTCAGTAGCAAAATCATAGAACCCAGCTGTGCAGCCTTTTAATTTACTTATTATATTTTTCTTTATACATATGTTCTGTTTCTCTAGGGAACTTTTTTTTTTCATTTGTTTCCAGCTGTTGACAGATGCTCATGGAAGCAACTTTATCATGGCTACTTTTTGGAGGGGGGTACTGGGGATTGAACTCACGACTGGGTGTGTGCCAGGCAGGCGCTTAATGTCACTGAGCTACCCGGCCCTGTCATGGCTATTAGATACTGTCAGATAATTCTAACGTCTCTTCAGTTTTGGTGTTGGCATTTATTGGTTGCTGTTTTTCAAATACTTGGTATTACAGGGTGTTTCATTTGAAACCTGAGTATTTTTGTGTGTAAGTAAGACTTGCATTTTGTTTAACCCTTCTGTATAAACTCTGATGGGGAGAAAAGAGAGGGCAGAGATCCAGGTTCTTCTACTAGGTTTCCATTGATACCAAGGTGCTGAGGCTACTCATTACTGCTGGGAAGGGGTCAGAGTTCCATTTCCTCATGTGATCTCACTGATATCTCAGTAGAGGTGGCCTCCTGGCTGCTCTTTGATGATGGAAGTCTCTAACAAGGCCTCCTGACCCATCCCAGCAGGGAGTAAGGCGAGGGGGAGAAAAGGGACCCCTGTTAACTGGTTAAAGAACTTTTTGTCTCCTTGGGCTTCTCTGATGCTAGTCTGGCCAGGGTTATTATAGCCTCTAGAAGTTTGAGTGTGTTAAATTGGGGGGAAAATATATATAATTTGTGAAAAGAGGATATATAAGGTGATCATTTTTCTATTTTATTTTTCTATATGATGAGGCAAATGCTGCAACACTTAGCTACATGCCCAGCTTTTAACTACATTTTTAAAAGGAAAAAATTTGTATGGACATAGAAAATAATATAGAATGATAAGTAACAAAGTATTAAATGGTTCAATGGTATAGTGTCTCTAACTTTCTGTAGTGTTTCAGTTTTTACTTACTTTGCACGTAATGAATATATATTACCTTTGTTAGAAATAGTGAAAAACAGTATTTTTTAAAGATACACATTTGATAGATGCTATGTTAGATACCTATATGTTAATGTTAATTTTTCTGCTTTTTGGGGGGGGGTGCTGGGAATCACTTTTTCTACTTTTTACACCAAACTGGGTGTAGAATACAGATAGCTGATTGCAGGCTGGGGACTTAGCTCAGTGGCATAAGGGCCTGCCTTGCAAGCACGCAGTCATTAGTTTGATCCCCGGTACCGATTAAAAAAAAAAAAAAAGCTGACTACTGTATAGTATGCTTTGTACTGTGCCACAGTACCATCCTCAGTCAGTTGGAGCAATAAGTAGGTTGTATTGCAAGTAGTCCACACTAAATAGAGTAGTTGCAATTCTAACTGCATTAAAGTGGAGTTTTATTAGTACAACCTAAAGGAGAAAGTGACTTGTGTCTTCTACAAGTCTGAATTTCTTCACAATTTCATTGTGTTTTTTACAAACACCACCTATTAGCTTCCAATTTTTTTAATGCTGTTAAAACTTTGGGGGAAAAGTTATTCATAGTGGTATATCCTAGTTGTGATGAATTTTGGTCAATAAAAAAAGGACATTTTAAAAAAGATCTGAGCTAAGCATGTTGGTGCATACCTATAATCCAAGCACTCAGGAGGTTGAAATAGGAGGACCACTTCTAGTTTGAGGCCAGCTTGGGCTTCATAGTGAGTTCAGGACCAGCCTGAACTACATAGTGAGACCCTATCTCAAAAAGCAAAACAAGGGATCTGAACAGTAAGCATGCTGTTATTTTTGTGTGCATGAAGTGAAGTATACAAGGTGTATACTTGAAAGAGAAGTAGGAAAATTTGCTAGAAATTATAGACAAAGGTCACAGTCAACTATGAAAGCAAAAGGGAATGTGCCTCTTTACTGAGTCTTTATGGATCAGTCTAGGTCCCGAGATTCTCTTACTTGAGGATGTGCCCGGGTGACCACTGCAGGAAGTTATATTGCCCGTCTGTGCTCATCACCAGCCTGTTTTAGAGTGTTTCCAAGTGTCACATACAACATGTTCATTTTATCTTTACCTGTTATGACAGGCAGCTTGGGAAATCATAGATTACATAAATGGAACAGGATAAAGTCCTGGGCTAATTTTTTGTTCTACCAAACGTTTCTGTTTTTTCAATTAATAGCAATTTTGAGATACTTTTATTTATACCCCTGTTGCTAAATATCTTAAGTAGGAGGGAAAAAAACAGGAATAACAAAATTTGAGCATCAAAAGCTACAAACTTGGTGTGAAAATATTCATCACCCAGCCATAAAGGCAATGTGTTAACTGTATTTGTAGTGTTTTACTAGTGTTTGTACTGCAGATGGATGGTGAGCATATGCAGAAAAGCAACTACAGGTATGCGGGTATGACATAGTTCAGTGATACAGTATTGTAAGCCGACTTATATTCTGAGAAAGGAATATCACCCTAACCTTTCCAAACCAGTGTTTCCCACTGTGTCTCTCAGATGCCTCCCTTGGATCTCCTTTGGTGCCAGTAATAAACTGAGATCTCATAGGCCCCACCCAGTAATTCTGCTGAGTCAGTAAGGAAAGAAACAAAAACTGGGCATGTAAGGTGGAGCTCAGAACTCCACTCCACTTTAATCAGACAGCATGGCATAGTTAACAACTGAACCTGGTTTAAAAAAAAAATCTGACCTGGCTATAGTGAGGCCAAGATGTGGATGTGAGGCCAAGAATCTTCATTTTAAATTTTTTCTTGGGTTGCTCGCAGTCACGCCAAAGTTTAAAAACTAGACCTTTTTTGTACAAGTTGCAGTATTAGGAATTTACAGTTCAATCTGGTTACAAATTCTGTATGTTTTGGTAATATAAAAAATGATCAGTTTTTTTGTTTGTTTTGTTTTTCGAGGTAGGCTGGCCTTAAAACTCACTATGTACTTGAGGCTGGCCTCAAACTTGCAGTCGATCTTCCTGCCTCAGCCTCCTAAGTGCTGGGATTATAGCCAGGCACTATAGCCAGGCCAGATTTTTTTTAAACCAGGTTCAGTTGTTAACTATGCCATGCTGTCTGATTAAAGTGGAGTTCTGAGCGCCACCTTATATACCCAGTTTTTGTTTCTTTCCTTACTTCCTCCACCTCCCATTGTTTTATTTAAAAGAATTGTTCTTTGGTCTGGAGATGGAACCCAGGGCCTTATTTATTAATTAGCGCATGCTAAGTGTGAGTTCTACACTGAGCTACATCCTCAGGAAACAGTTTTCATTACTTAAGGAATTAATGACTAGATTGGTGTAGCATTTTACCAAAATGTTTCTGAGTTACTTTAGCATAGTGATGGCAAACCTTTTAGAACTTTTTATGTTAAACAGCCTGCTGTGGTATATGGCCCATATAGGTTTGCCACTACTGCTTTAGGGTAATAGTACTTGTATCATCCTCTTTGAGTGACTTGTTGAAGTCATTTCTGTTATTCTCCATAGACTGATAGAAAGGCTGCGCTGATTCCCAGAAGATGCTAGAGTATTTTCTTCTCTTTTGTAGGGCATACTTGATGAAAGATTTAGCCCACCTGAATTTTTAGAAAAATTCTGCCTCATTTTTGAGCTCGGGGATATCACCTACTCCATTCATTAAGTAGGATTAGAAATAGCTTGCTTATTTATTTATTTATTTATGTGTGTATTTATTTATTTATTTTTGTCTTTTTGAGACAGAGTCTCACTATGCAATCCAGACTGGCTCACTTTGTAGCCCAAGCTGTTCTCAAACTTGCTATGATCCTCTTGCTTCAGCCTCCCACATGCTAGGATTACAGGCCTGCACCACCACCCGTGGCTAGAAATAGCTTATTATAAAGGTGTCTTTTATTTCTTGCTCCCTGAAGGAATGCGTAAAATGGAATAGAGGATATTTATAAGGAATTTTTTTGTTGTGTGTGAGTTGGCAGGCATTTGGAGACAGGCATACCTACAAGTCTCCTTTTCACATTACCTTATGAAGAATTCTGTCAGAGTAAGAACTGGTTTTGTGTATTTCATGAAATCCATGGTAGACTTTGCCTTGGCACTGAGGCAGGAATGAAAGTACCCACTAGGGACAGCAGCCGTTAACCACATTTGGCTATTTAAATTAAAGATACATAAAACAAAAAAGGTGGGGACATTGGGAGTGAGGCACATTGTAAATACTCCCAGCTAGCTGTTGCCACTAGTTGCCACACTGGACGGTGGTAATACAGATTTTCTCAGTCATTGCGGAAAGTTCTCTCGGATGGTGCTAGACTGGTCATTTCTCAGAAAATTATGAGGCAAGTAAAAGACTAAAATAATAAAGACCTGACTTTGTAAGCCTTCCTGTTGATTAAAGTTTGTAGCAACTGCTGTCATTGTGAGTAGCATCATTTTGACCTTGTTTATTAATGTTTATTTCTGTTTGCAGGCTGGCAGTGATGGGGAAAGCATAGGAAACTGCCCCTTCTCCCAGAGGCTCTTCATGATTCTTTGGCTCAAAGGAGTTGTGTTTAGTGTCACAACTGTGGACCTGAAAAGGTAAGAAGACATGGTTGCAGTTTGAGGTCAGTTGAAGTTTAGAGTACATACTGTCTTTTTCAGTTTGATCCTCTTCCTATCCATCATTCAGACTGCATATAAAGAAAATATATTTTATTAAAATTCTGCTTTCTGGACAAATTTAACTTACAAATATTCTATATAACTTTCAATGGTAGTAAATTGCATGTGGCCTCTCAGTCTGTTTTGGAACTATGGTATGTTTACCTTTAATTTCTCTCTTTGTACCGGAAATCAAACTCATGACATTGTACTTACCAGGCAAGCACTATGTTTCTGAGCTAAACTGGCCTTATCTTAAATTTCATGAGTAGCACCCAGAGCTAAGTTTTATTGTGGATGCAGGGAAATCTTTTGAGTTTTTGAGTGTGAACATGGAGCTCAGCTCTTGGTCTCAACATAAGACCTGTGTAACCTGGACCCTGAGAGACAAGAATGGGATTTGTAGGTTTAATGTGCAGTTGTAGTGTATTTCATTTAACCTGCTTTTCAAGGAATAATAAAGGGTTTTCTATAATATAATTGTAATCATACTCGATTAAATATAATTGTAAAATAAGAGCAACTATACTTGGCCCCGTGATTGCTTTTGCTGTTTGAAGAGTTGTTTATAACTTTGCCTCTGTAGAGCAGAATAGAGAGGGCTGAAAAGAGCACTAACAAGTAGGGAGCTCCTTTTTGTTTGGAATTTCTTTTTCTTATCAAGTGGGTCTGAGGTAAAGAACATTCCCAAAAGATCTAAAACAAAGATTGAGAATAGTTACACCATGACTTGGCATGGTGGCCCATGCCTGTAATCCTTGCAGTTGGGAGGTTGAGGCAGGAAGATTGCCATGAGTTTGAGGCCAGCCTAGGCTACACCTTGAGGCCAGTCTGGACTACCTAATGAGACCCTGTCTTTAAAAAAAAAAAAAAAAAATTTTCCCAGTGAAAAATTAGGATTTAGTAGTGGAAAATGTATTCCTTTTTGATATATGTGCCATAGCGTTATCACTTATTTTTTTAAATGTATCAAGTTGTGAACAGTGTCTATGGAAGAATATTGATGGGTTTTTACTTTGATGGGTGGCATAATTGGTATACATTAGCCTTTATGAGCATCACATCCAGAGTTTCCTGTGAACTGTGCTCCAATTCCTAGTCCTAGGTTAACTTTCTTTGGAACCTCTGTTGATGCCTTAAAATTATTCTATGGTTATTTTCAATGCTACTTAAAAAAAATTTTTTTTTGCAGACTTAAATTTGTTGGAATAAGCCATGAAATCTTTCAGAAACTCCTTTAGTTATGTGTGTAAGTATAGGAACCAGCTTTTGAGGATAGTGAGAGTTGAAGGGTCTTGAGAAGGTATCACCTAGTTCATACTGGGCACAGCTATTTTAAGGATGACATATGAGTTATGTAGTTACCCTTGTCTTACTTTTTTTTTCCCCCCTACATGATTCAAAAAGGAAGTTTCCCAGTATAACTCCTAAAAATAGACCATGCCACCAGGCATACGCCCTTATTATGTCCTAAAATACGTGGATTTCTCCTATTCCGTTTTCGGTTTGGAACAAGTGAGTTCACTGCTATGCTCTGAAAAAGCCTTCTTTGCTCAATACAGTGCTTGATTGTGTTATATACAAGTAATAGCGAATCTGGTCTAGAAGATGAAGTGGATCCATCATGGCTATTTTAGTCATCTGTTTATTTTCATTTAGAGACTTTTAAGGCATTGTTGCTGTAAATTGATTCATACATGAAGAGGGGTATATGTTTGAAAGTAATTACGCTGCATACAAAAAGTGATACGTGTGAAGTCATTCAGGACTCACAACTCAAAAATGTCAAAGAATGTGTATTTCCTAGGGCTTTTGTATAAAAAGAACAGTAGAGAGCTTTTAAAATTGAAGCCTGTATTTTTTGGGTTTCTTTAAAAATCTTAGCTCCCCAGTACATTATAATGCATCTTTATTTATTTATTTATTTATTTACTTACTTACTTACTTATTTCATTATAATGCTTCTTAAGGACACCTGAATATGTCCAAGTGATACATGATACTGAATCCCTTTCACCCCTAGAGCTGGCTGTTGTCAGCTTCCCCTTCACAGATATAACTGCTTTGTAGCTTAGGCTTTATCCTTTCAGACTTTTCCATGAGTTTGTACATTTAGAGTCTTAAACAAAATTTCAAAGAGTAGATGTTCCTTACAGAGTGAACATTGGCTCAAAAAAGGTATAAAATAAAGTTACAGAGGAATGAATCATCCTGTAGTGAAAAGTACCTTTCATAATACAGTCTTAAAACTTTAAATTTGACTCTTTAGAAATCTGTGTGGGAGAGAATACTGATAGTGCTTAGTTTGTTGCTTTTCATGGTAATTGCCCAATTTCTCAGTGAAAAGTACTGATCCCAGAACAAACCATTGTAGAACGTTCGAAATGCCTCCCCTGAGAGCTATTTAGAAGCCTACTTCATGCTTTTAAAAAACGGTTGTTACATGGCATTTCATCCATAAGGAACAAGCTCATTTCTAGTTCTGGCACCCGTATCACGCATTCTTTTTGAATCTCAGTTGGTGTTAATAACTTGTTCTGGTGGTATTCATGTGTTCTTTGTGAAGCTTTGAATTGATCTCCCATTACTTGTTTCCAGCGTAGCCTTAATGCTTTAGTAGGAGTTATTTCCAAACCTAATTTTCTATTCATGCTGAAGTTGTATTAAAGGTGTTTTAGATAAAAAGTGCCCAGCTTCAGAAAGAATTTAGGAAAAAAAAAAAGAATTTAGATTTTTATCAACTGTTACTTGAATAAAAGCTGCAGATAAACATGTGATAATATTAAAATTGGAGTGCAGTGACAGATGTTGGCACATGTTACCAAATAGGGGAGCCACGATGGCACAGGAAGAAAATATCAGGAGTAAGGTCTAACTTTGAATGGAAGGAACCCTGCCATCGATTTCACCAGGGCCTTGGGCGAGCTGCATCCTCTCAGGGGCAGTTGTTAGTTCATATTTAGTTAAGGAAGAGTGGGGAGGAGACTAAGATGTCTCCAGTGTCATCTGTGTGTGAGGTACTGTGCAGAGGACTTTTTACTGTATTCAGACCTGTTATTGAATATAATTCATTGTTTTATAGAGGTTTTCTGGATGACGGTTTCATAAAGATGATTAAGATTTTTATTTGAAGATCTTCACTGTCTTCATTTTGCCCGGCAGCGCCGAAATCAGAGCTTTGTGTCTTTACAGAACAGTTAGATCATAAAACCTTTTAGTGTCATGGATAAGCTTGAGAAGTAGGCAAGGGGAAGGGAAGATAGAGAAAGTGAGAGAAACACTAACATGATATAGCTGGTATGGTATATTTGTTGAGGTCAACTTTTCTGGTTTTGAGAAATGTAGAAATGACAATGTTAAGAAATACAGGTTTTTTTAGTATAAAAGTAATTATATTTGCAATATCAGTGAATAGTGAATAAATTCCTCCATGATATATTCTCTTGAGAGAATAAATTGGTGATCAGTTTTTAAAAATCTGGGAAATCATCTTTCCTATCTTGCAAAATGGCAGGTAAAAAAACAGAAGCCAGAAACTAAAGAGAAGAAACCTGAAGCCAAAAAGGCTGATGCCACTGGCATTGGTGGAAAGGGTAATGTGAAGGCTAAAAAATCCAAGAAGGGGCAGCCCCACTGCAGCCAAAACCCTGTCCTGGTTAGAG
>PVJX010028907.1:0-23416 GCA_004027295.1 Dolichotis patagonum | reverse complement strand
CCCCCTCCGTTCCCAGAGAACTCCTCCTGCAGCCAGGAAACCTCATGCTGCATGTGTGAGGAAACAGTTAGTTGAGATAGGTAAAAGCAACACACCACCAAGGGAGGAGAATTTATTCAGAGAATAATCTGGAGATGTCACTGAATTTAATCAGCACATGATAGTAACAGTTATATTTTAGAAAGATGAATTTAAGAACCTTAAATGGTAGGAATTTCTGTAGATATTTCCCTTGCCAAGATTTTATAGGGAGCTACAGGGGTAAATATGTGAGCAAGTGTTTTAAAATAATATTTATTATCACATTTATTTGAAAATCTGTAAATTGCTAGAGAACAATTATGAGTAATATTTTTATTGATATGGCATAGGAAACATGAAGTAAGAATTAAACTGAATGGACTTAACATCAGACAATGAAGGCAAAAACCTGCTTTGTCAGTGCTGCAGGAGGAGTGTGGCACCCAGAGCAGGCTGGGCCCTCACCAGGACGGGGTTGCCTAGGTGAGCAGTTTATTTTTTTTTTTTTCAGGTGATGCTTTGAAACTAAAACTAATTCCAGATTCCTCTTCAAGATCAAGTAAATCATCAGACATGGTGGCACACAGCTGTCACCCCAGCATGCAGAAGGCTGAGGCAGGAGGATCACTACGAGTTCAAGGCCAGCCTGGGCTACAAAGTGAGTTCAAGGCTAGCCTGAACTACATAGTGAGACCCTGTCTCACGAAGACAAAAAAAAGGTAACCCAATATTTTCTTTGATTGTTTGTTATTTATATCATTATTATAATGTTTAATGACTAGGTTTTACATTATATTGATGGCAAGGTGAAGGAGCTGTGCTAGGAAGGCCCCAAGGTCAGTGGTGGAAACTAGAAAGTCTATGCCAGCAGGGTGAAGGAACTGTGCTAGTAGGGGTAGAACTTACTAGCACAGTTTCTTCCCCCTACATCATAAGAAGTAATTGTGGAATAGACAGTAATCCCCCAAGTTGTTTTTTTCCATCATCATCCAAAGCAGTTACACAGTTGGTCTTTTTTCTCGTGTTATCTCATTTCTAATGATAGGAATGCTTAGTCTCATCAAACTTCCTGGGTATGATTATCCTAGGAGAAGCCATTTAACCTGCCCAGATTCTCCAGAAAACATCGAGCTGCCTTCTGCACGAGGGGCTATGACATAAAGCATGAGCTGTAAGGAGACTCGTTAGAAAGTTCTGACACCAGTATATGAAAGAAGTGATGAACCTCAGCAAGAAGAGCAGTGACAAGAGACCAGAAGAGGGAAACCATCAAAGCATGATTGCCAGAACTGGGAACTCTTTACGTAGCTCATATAATCTTGCCAAATGCAAAGCTGAGTCTTTGCTCTTCCCTTTCTTGTTAAATACATGGCAGGGAATATGTTAAGGTTAAACACAACCGTCCTTCACGGAACACCCAAGAATTATGAAGGACTGCAACTGAACATAGGCCGATACCCAAAGTCAGAAGTTGTTCAAAGAAAAACAGGGAGAACTCTGTGTCAAAAGTTTGAGATGAAGCCACTTCCTAAAATGTTCAAAGCTCAGTATCTCTAGAAACATGTTCCTGCTGACGGAATCCACAGAAAACTTGCAGGCCAATGCTTGTACTTTGATCCATCAAAGTGAAGACTAAAGACTATAAAAAATAAAAGCCCAGTTATTTCTATTTTTTTACCATGTGGAAGATTTTATTTTGGGGGATTTTTTATTTATTTTTATTAGTATATATTTGTCTTACATACTGATCACATTCATAAGAAATTTGTACCTGTACATACCTTAATTCTTTATCTCCCATTCCCCTCTCATCCTACAACTCCTGCTCCCTTCCCTATTTTTAAAAGCTTTGTTTCATGTTTTTCCTTCCATTCTCTTTTTATGCTTTTCTACTCCATTCACTTCTCATTGGAACACTTTCTCTCTACTTCCCAGTATCTATTATCCATGTTGGTCCTTATCTATGCTTTGATTTCTCATAAAGAGAAACAATGTAACATTGAAACGTATCTGAGTTATTTCACTTAAAAATATGGTCTCAAGGTGCATCTGTTTACCTAAAAATGACTCAAGTTTGTCCTTATCTATGGCAGAGTAGTACTAAACAAATCAGTATGGAGTTTCTTCAAAAAACTAAAAACTACAAGTTCCATTTGACCCAGTTATTCCCCTTCTTGATATCTTCCTGAAAGAGTTAAAAAGCATCATAGCACAATGATATACGCACACCCATGTTTACAGCAGCACAATTTGTAATAGCTAAGTCTTGGAAACACCCAGATGCTCATCAATGAATGAATGGATAAAGAAAAAGTGGCTTTTATGTACAATGGAGTTATTTCTATT
Source organism: Dolichotis patagonum (assembly GCA_004027295.1). Taxonomy (NCBI): domain Eukaryota; kingdom Metazoa; phylum Chordata; class Mammalia; order Rodentia; family Caviidae; genus Dolichotis; species Dolichotis patagonum. The sequence continues at coordinate 21,049 of PVJX010028907.1, read as the reverse complement.
CTTTGACAGAACACACATCCACAAAACAATTTGCTTCTATTTCAAGCTTTTCCCATTTCCAGTGCCTAAAGTTGTCTCTCTCTCTCTCTCAGATATTTGGTAGCAGACTCTAAAGTTGAATCGCTTTCTTAGCTTTGTATTACATGCATAATGGTGATAGTAACATTTTGGGGGCAGAAACTAAGTATTCTTCTTCAAGGTGTTTCATGGGCCATAATCAAGTTGAAAAGAGGGCTGTGTTTTCACCTGAAATCTTGACTGAGGAATAATCTGCTTCCATGGGCACCATCATCCCACAAATGGTGCCATCCCCACCAAATCTCATAGATTGAACTTCTAACCGCCTATATGACTCTGGCCTTCAGGCTGTTATGAAGGTAAAAGAATAAGTGACATCATAAGAGTGAAACCTAACATAGGACTGATGTTGTTGAATAGCTCAGTCTTCTATGGAATTGATTTTTAAATGGCAAGTAAATATTAATATTAATCATGTAGAATATGATGTTCTGAAATATGCACGTCCTGTGGAATGGCTAGATCAAACTAATTAAGTTAGCATTTATTACCTCACATAGTTCTGTTTTTCATGATACAAACATTTAGAATTACTTTTTTTTAAGAGAACTTATTTACAACCCACTCCCCAGTTTCAGAGGCCTGACATAGAGATATCAAAAGTTTCCAATCTGGAAAGGAGTTTACATAATTACTAAATTTTGTTAGTAATTTTTAAGGATACAGTATATTGTTATAACACAGGGTAACCATGTTGCATAACAGTTCTCTTTAACGCATACCTCTTATCTGACTGTGATTTTGTTTATCTGACCAGTCTCCCTGGTAGCCCCTCCAACCCTTACCAAACACCATTCTACTCTAGTGTATGAGTTCACCACACTTATAGTCCCCATGTAAGTGAGATCATCTGTTACCTGTCTTTCTGTGCAAGGCTTCTTTCTTTTAATGCTAATCTTACTCAGGATCACCCACATCATTGAAGATAACATGTCCTTCGTTTTAAAGTCCGAATAATATGTATGTCCTTACATACTAGTGACTATATGTATGGAAGGAATACTCAGGTTAAAACGGATAAAAGGACCTGTGCAGTTATTATTATTATTACAACAATTGTATTAGAAAATGCCAGATTGCTTTCTCCAGTAAGTACTAAACTCTCTGAGTGAAGACACCAACCCACCCTTCCCATAAGCCAGCAGCAGCCATGGGGGTCAGGAGGAGAACCAAGAAGCCAATCATACCCTCTGTAAGCCAGCCAGTGCACAGGCCAGGAGAATGGGAGACAAGCAGAGCTCCTCTCTCCCCTGCCCCATAAGCAACCAGCTGATTCTGAGGAACAGAGACTGAGATGATAGCTACTGAAGTACAAAAACAACTTAATACTTGAATTGTTTGATTGACTTTTCAGGCCTAAAGCCAGTAGTCTGAGCATCTATTTAAAGGGTCACAATATGCAATATAGCAACTATGGGGGATTTCCTTCTGTCTTCTTTTTGAAATCCAGTGTTATTCTCATTGTTTTGTTTTGTTCCATTTGTTTTGTTTTATTCTCTTCAAAATAAAAATAAACTCTTCAAATAACAAGGGTTTGAAATTTACATTTCTCTGTATTCCTATCAGCAAGAAATAGTGATATTATTTTCTTTTTGTTAGTCTGATCATTATGAAGTGATACATCATTGTTAGTTCCCATTTGCATTCTCCTAACATAGTGATAAGTTTGAGCATTTTAAATGAATGTTTTGTCATTTGGCTTTATTTTGTGCAAATTGTCTTTTAATAACCTGTTCAATTATGCTTTAGATATTGTACTTGCATAGGAAAATTTATATAAATATAAATTGATCTTTTTCATGATACATTCAAGTATAAGTATAATTCAAGTATACTCTTACACTTGAATGTATCATGAAAAGGATCAATTTATATATATATATATATAAATTATATGTGTGTGTGTGTGTGTGTGTATGATAAACTCTTTGCCAGATAGATACAGGTATAGACATTTTATTTTAAGGTTTCTTGGTAATGGTAGTGGTTTTCTTTTTTGTTTTGAGGGGTGTATCAAACCCAGGGCATTATGCATGCTAGGCCAGAGTGGTACCACTAAGGACATCCCAAGCCAACACTTCATACAATTTCTTTAACTGTTCCAATTTTACCCTTTATCTCAATCTATATTTACTTCTCTTATGAAATATTTTACCAAAAAAGAAATCCCCCTTTTGCTAAACGTCACTTCTAAATATATACTTCTTTCCTAAGTAATACTAAGCTTTTCTTTTTGGTGTGTAGCTTAAATTTTCCCACCATTCCCACTTTTTAACTTTTTTAATGCTTTCCTCCTGAAAGAAAATTATACAGTGCAAATCAGCTTATGTCTTGCCTCAGCTTAATCTTCGCCATATTGCTTTGTCCTAAATAAGAAACAGATGTGTGTTTCCACGATGTAATCTCCACAGGGTTTTATAAACCAGTGCAAGGACACCCAGTGGTATTTTCCTACTGGGAGCCAGCTGAGCCTCAGCCTTGTCAGGCCCCACTGCAGGCTAAGGAGGAGGGACAGGAGATCATCTAGCTGCCTGCTCCGTCCTAAGATCTAAGAAGCCTCTCCAGTCTTCCACGGCTGAGAGGAAAACTTCTCAGTTCTCAAACCAGCAAGAAGATACTTGATGCTCAGTTATCTGGAGGCCCCACTCCACATCCACCACTTCCTACCTTTCCACAACTCCCTGACCTGCTGCCCTGGTCACCCTGCCGGGAGCCAGCCTTAAGCCTGGGGCCCACCAGCCTAACACGGGCATGCCCAGTTCAGCAGACCTTGGCCTGCACGGGTACCCTTCACTCACTATGGCAGGCTCAGACCCTGATGGAACTGATCCAGCTGGAGACTCACGTGACAGCTGAACCCCGGCGCCCCCTTCTGGGTGTGGCCACAAGTGAGACACGCTGTCTTGGCACAGGTCACTTTGAGAGGTGGCAGGGGTTAGTGGAGGGGAATCTCCTGGAGCCCAGCGCCAGCACTCTGCACAGGGACTGACCCGCCCCTTCCTTCCAGGAAAAGAATTTAGGGGCCGCTGACTGCCTTTCCCCAGGGATTCGCCTTTGCCGGTGTGAGTTTGGGGGAGGAGGGTTTGATCAGGAGTCTCACATTAGGAGACGGGGTTAGCCTGGTCCACGTTTATGGAGCGTATCACCTTTTCCATAGCACTTGCCAAAAACAGCCTCATCTCACACCTAAAATACAGCAGACTAAAACAGGTCTGTTACTAGACACACAGGAAGGAACTCTCGCCAACCCGTGAAAACCTCTGTGCTTCTGAAACTCAGTGAGGCCCTGATTCAAAACTATAAAATAAAACAGGCTAGGGTTATAATCAGTGCAAGGACCCTCAGCTCAATACCCAGCAGTGAAAGGGAGGAGAAAGAAAAAGCAATACAAAGATGATCTTGCAAAGCATGTTTAAAAATTATTTTATCTTAATTGTAGTGCTAATGATTTTATATCTAGAGAGAAATTTCCATTTGATCATGTTATTATATTCTCCCTGGGAAGTATATAAAGTGGACAGACTGAGAGAGTGTAATGGTAATATGAATACTCAGTATTTCAGGAGAAACACTATAATGCTGCAGTTCTCTACCGTTTTTCTGTCCAAGTCTGGCTCTGAGCTGTCACCAAGGCTGTGTATGCACTGCAAAGGCATCCTCGTCTGCTGCTATTGGATGGAATTTATATAAATGGCCACTATGTCCAGGAATTAAAAGTGTTGTAGAACTATTTACCTATGAATGCCTCCAGTTTGTCTTTCTTTATAGCAACATAGTACTCCACTGTATATAAATACCACATTTTTCTTATCCATTCATCTGTCAATAAACATGGAGGCTGTTTCTAAGATCTAGCTATTACAAATTATGCTGTTATAAATATGAGTATGTGTGTATCTTAGGTTTTGGTAAAGAAAGATTTGTGTTATCTGGTTTTTGTAAGAATCTTGTGGTTTGCATTTTGTATTCTGTGTAACTTTGAAGATAATGATAGTGTAATAACTATTGTCATTCTCTTGTTAAATTACAAATTTATTTTTTCATAAAACAAATATATGTATATATAAGGAAAAATTATTGTGAAGATTCTGTATCCCTGCTGGAGGACCATTTGTTGAATTTTTCAATTACTGAATCAAAGACGTTAAAACATCCCACCTAAATCAGGTTTTTCTCTATATTTCTCCCTTTAACACTTAGCTTCATAAATTTTGATGTTCTACCATTTTTTGCATGAGAATGATTATTTTGCTTTCCTGAAAAATTTCTTCTTTTCTTATTATGCAATGTCCTTCTTAGTATACTGGGATATCCTTTACTTTGGAGCTGCCTTTTCTGATATTAATACACTTTCACCAGTGTTCTTATGATTAATGTTTATATTGTTAATTTTATTTCTTACAATCTCAATTTATACCTATATTTCAAATATTTACCTTCTAGAAATCAGATGATGTTATTGCTTTTTGAAAATCATTTTGTTGAGTGGTAGGCAAGGAAAATCAAGAAACCAACCCCCTCCCATAAGCGAGCCAGTATATGGGCTGGGAGAGAAAAAGAACCACACCCACCCCCATAAGTCACCAACTGATTCAGAGGAACACAGGCTGAGATGCTAGCTACCAAAGTACAAAAACAACCTAATGCTTGTATTGTTTGATTGATTTTGCAGGGCTAAAGCTGATAGTCTGAGCATCTAGTTAGAGGATAACAATATGCAATATAGCAATGATGGGGAATTTCCTTCTGTCTTGTTTTTCAAATCCAAAATTATTTTCACTGTGTCATTTGATTCTATTTTTTTGTTTTATTCCCTTTAAAATAAAAAAAAAAAGAAAAGAAAATCATTTTGTTTTGAAATGAGTATAAACTCACAGGTAGTTGAAGAATTAGATGTTCCAAAACCTCTTTACCCATCTTCACCCAAAGGTTAACAGTTTGTAAAGATAATAGGAAATGTACTTCTTCACCAGAAATGTATGACAGATCTGATTTATCATCCACCCTTATGTTAGGTAACTGTTAGTTTCATGTTAGCTATTCAAGTAGGTTTGGGTAATATAGCATCATGGTTTTTAATTGTATTTCTTTAATGGGTTTTAGTTGTATTTCTCTGATGGCTAATTATGCTACATTTTGTCTTTCTTTAAGTGTTTTGCTAGGTCACTAAATTTGCCAAACTGGGAGCCAACTCAGCCCTTACATGCATGCAGACCACTATCGGGACTCTCCCGTGGTTAACCAGCACAAGCAGGAAAAAGAGTGGCAGTCTAATATGGGTGGGCCCACTCATACAAGTGTGCCAGTCTCCACTGCCTTCCAAGACCTGTAGCCAGCACTGGCCAGGAGAACCAGTCAGCCACACCTTGGATAAGATGTGAGTGTCTGAAGAAGACTACCCTGCACCTCTACCACCTCCCCAGGAACATGGGTTAAGAGAACCTAGATGCCTAACTCATCCCACTATACTGTGGCTTGGTAGCCAATGTGGGAAATGCCTAGGACCCCACAACCCGTTGGCCCTGAGGAACCTAGTGAAATGTCAAGATGAAGGAGCAAAAGGCAATCTCTGGCCTCCAGCCCAAACAGAACAAGTCCAGGAGACTTAGACATGGAATAAAGTGGAAGTCACACACACTTCAGGGATTACAGCAACTGAAGTGAAGAAACTACATGGCTGTAAAAGGAATAGATCAAAAATATCACAGGTAAAAAAGAGAAATGACAAACATAATAAAAGAGTTGCTCAGTGTATCTAAAGAAGACATAGGTTTAAAAAAAAGGAGCATAGGAGAATGAGGGAAACCTTGAGTGAACAATATAGAGGAGAACTGGAGTCAGAAGACAGACTCAAAGAAATATCCAAGAGATTAAAAACTCCATTGAAAGTGGGCAAAATTGCTTGAAAGAAACTGAAGATAGATTTTCAGACCTTGAAGTCAGGATGGCATCCAGTGATCATGAAAGGAAAGATCTCTTAAATATAAGGAACCAGTCAACATACATAAATCCATAAATGTAATCTACCATATCAATAGAGCCAAAAGAAAGAACCACATGATCATCTCTATAGATGCAGAAAAAGCTTTTGATAAGGTCCAACACTCATTCATGATAAGAACCTTACAGAGAATTGGAATAGAAGGTCTTTACCTCAGTATGATAAAGGCTATCTATGACAAACCAACAGCCAGCATCATATTAAATGGCAAAAACTGAAAGTCTTTACCTTAAAATCAGGCACAAGACAAGGATGTCCCCTATCACCGCTCCTATTCAACATAGTACTGGAAATACTAGCCAGAGCAATTAGACAAGAAAGAGAAAAAAAACGAATAAAGATAGGAAAAGAGGAAGATAACTTATCATTATTTGCAGATGACATGATACTTTACATAGAAGAACCCCAAAACTCCATTGAAAAGCATCTAGATATAATAAATAAATTCAGTGATGTAGCTGGATACAAAGTCAAGACTCAAAAATCAATAGCATTCCTATACACTAATAACAAAAATACTGAGAGAGAAATAAGAGAAGCCACACCCTTCACACTAGCATCCAAAAAAATGAAATACTTAGGAATTAATCTCACAAAAGAAGTAAAAGAGTTATACAAGGAAAATTATAATACCCTGAAAAAGGAAATCAAAGAGGACCTCAGAAAATGGAAAGACATCCCTTGTTCATGGGTAAGAAGAACAAACATTGTGAAAATGGCCATTCTCTCAAAATTATTATACAGATTCAATGCAATCCCAATCAAAATACCACTAACATACCTCATAGATCTAGAGAAATCACTCCTAAAATTCATCTGGAACCACATGACACCTAAAATAGCAAAGGCAATTCTAAGCAGCAAAGGCAATGCAGGAGGCATCACAATCCTGACTTGAAATTATACTACAAAGCTACAGTAATAAAATCAACATGGTACTGGAATAAAAACAGACCTGAAGATCAACGGAATAGATTGGAAGATACAACCACAACCACAAACTCACTCAACCACCTTATCTTTGATAAAGGGGCCAAATATGCTCGCTTGGAAGAACAGCAGTCTCTTTAACAAATGGAAAAATTGGCTGTCCATATGCAGAAGACTAAAACTAGACCCATGCCTATCACCATGTACTAAACTAAAATCTAAATGGATCAAATATCTAAATATTAAAACATAAACACTAAATCTTTTGGAAGACAAAGTAGGTAAAAATGTCAAAGATATAGAGGTAGGTAGAGAATTCATCAACAAGAATCAGACCACATGGGAAATACTTCCCAGAATCAATAACTGGGACCATATCTTATTAAAGAGTTTCTGCATGTCGAAAGAGATTTCCAGCAGAGTGAAAAGAAAACCCACAAATTGGGAAAAAAATCTTCATGGACAGTGCCTCAGACAAAGGACTTCTGTCTAGAACTCATAAAGAATTAAAAAAAAAAAATGAGACCCTCGAAATTCAAAGACCGAATCCAAAAATGGGCATCTGAAATGAATACACAGTTCTCAGATGAACAAATACAAATGGCAAATAAATACATGAAAAAATGTTCATCATCATTATTCATTAGAGAAATGCAAATTAAAACCACACTGAGATTCCATCTCACCCCAGAAAGAATGGCCAGGATAGAAAAACCTACCAACAACAAGTGCTGAAGAGGCTGTGGCGAAAAAGGAACTCTTCTGCACTGTTGGTGGGAGTGTAGACTGATGAAACCACTGTGGAGGTCAGTCTGGAGATTCCTCAAAAAGCTGAGATTGGAAGTCCCATTTGACCTAGCTATTCCACTTCTAGGCATATTCCCAGAACTGAAAACATCATACCACAGTGATATATGTGCACCCATGTTTATAGCAGCACAATTGGTAATAGCCAGATCTTGGAAACAACCTAAGTGCCCATCAACTGAGGAATGGATAATAAAGTTGTGGCAATTTTATACAATGGAGTACTACTCAACTATAAAGAATGATCACATTGAGATATTTATAAATAGATGGACACAACTTGAAACCATACTCATAAATGAAATAAACCAGACTCACATGTGTAAATAGCATACAGTCTCCCTAGTATGAGAGCTGGTAAGAGTATATAAGATTTTATGGTAATCATGATTTCCCATTTCATTGCTTTGAGGCCTTTCAATGTTTTCATTCATCAGTTGGAATGGTTTTCATCTGTTTTGTTTAATGACTTTATTATGCCTGATGGTATGAACAGCTGTTTTGAAGAAAACAAAACATTATGGCAGCCATTGCTGATTTAATATCATCTTCCTTAGAAGTCCTACCATGCTTCTACTCTGTTATTACCATTGGTTCTATCATGTTGTGTCTTATTGGGATTTTAATATATGTGATAGTATAAACAAATTTTTTTACTGAAAATGAGATATTATAGTAGCCATTGATCATTCCCTGTTATTCGGTTCAGAATGTCCCATAATTCTTTTATTCTTTTGAATGGTTTTATACTATTTTGGTATGTTTTATATTATTGTATTTGAAACTAGGCTCATCTATTGCAGAGAAATAGATATTTTGATAGCTACTGTTAATGTCTGGTTGTCTTGTTGTAAAGTGTTGTGTTGCTTGTGTTGTTCTGTTCTGATCTGCTTTGTTCTGCCCCCTTTGGTTTTATTCTCTTTAAAATAAAAAAAATAAGGAACCAGGAAATAACAATTCAGTGGTGGCAAAACAACACAAAGAAAAATAATTTAAGAGTAGTAAGTGTCAGCAAAAAAGTAGTCAACACAGATGACATAAAGAGACTATTTACAGAAGTAATAGCAGAGAAATTCCCAAGCATGGGAAAAGGACCTGCCATACCAATAAGTGAGGCATATAGAATTCCAACCAAAATAAATCTACACCCAGACATATAATAATCAAGATCACAGAAATTCAATAAGAACAAAGTATTAAAGGCTGTTAGAGAAAACAAACAGATCACCTACAAAGGAAAACTCATCAGAATCATGATAGATTTCTCAACCAAAACTATCAACTCAAGAAAAGCCTTGAGTGAAGTATTTCAAGTCCTGAAAGAAAACAGCTTCCAACCCAGACTGATGTACCCTGAAGAACTATCTTTCAAAATTAATGGATAAATAGAATACTTCCATGATAAAGAACAACTGAAAGAATTCATGACCATCAAACCAAGCCTACAAGGAGTACTGAAGGACATTCTAGAGAAACATAAAAATAACCACATATCCAGGAACAGTAGCAGAGTGAGATCACCAAAAGGGGCAGACAACTGAATGGAGGGGAAAAGTAGGGGGTCAATGGCAGGCAAAGAGCATGGCAGAGATGAACCAGTGCATGTTGGCCACAACCATTAATGTAGATGGCCTTAATTCACCAATAAAAAGAAACACATGCAGAGTGGATCAAGCAACAAGATCCATCAATATGTGATATAGGGCTGGGGATTTAGCTCAGTGGCATAAGTGCCTGCCTGTCAAGCATAAGGTCGTGAGTTCAGTCCCTGGTACCAGGAAAAAAAAAATATGTGATATACAAGAAACACATTAACTTGAAAGGAAATTCATTTCTCTCCTTTCAATCAGAGGAGAGAAAACAATGCTCCATGTGACAGAACCAGAAAAAATCAGAAGTATCTCGCTCACCTATTACAGAATAGATAAGAATGATTTGGCATTTTTATACAATGGAAAGTTACTCAGCTATAAAGGAGGATAATCATGAGGTTCTTGTTGGTAAACAGATGCAACTTGTGATCATGCACTTGGGTGAAATGGTTCAGACTCACATAGGTGAACATCATGTTGTCTCCATAGTATAAAAACACTAAAGGAGAGTAACAAGCCTGCCGCCCTGGTAAGTGACTGTGGTCTGGCAAGCCGCAGCCACCCCAGGGCGGGGAAACAAGAAGTAACAGCGTTTCCTGAGATCCACGCCATGTTGGAACTTAGGGCGCTGAGCCAACCAGTAACCAGCCTGCTGCCTACTGGGGCGCGGGCTTAGAATCAAACATACCATACCCCCCCACCCCCGCTAACAATAGGGATCCAGGGATCTAGGTATCTCTTGGGAGGTGACCATATGTGGTACAGCAAGTGAGGGGAGTTTCCTTCTACTATCTCTGAAGGCAGATATTTTTATCGCCATTTTGCTTTGTCCTGATTAACAGTGTTGCTCTGTTCAATATTCTGTTTTGATGTGTTCTATAATGTTGTGTATTTCTTTTGATTTTGTTGTACCTACTAGAACAACAACTATTTTGAAGATAACGAGATATACAATGGTGTCTCTTACTGTTGTCCTGGTGACCTGCTGTAATGTTCTGTGCCAATTTCACTATACTGTCTCAATTGGCTTTATTCCATCCTGTTTTGTTGTATATTACTACCTCCAAGTTAATGAAAATTAAATAAAATAAAACAATAGCACATGAGAAAACAAGGTAACAGAATACTTCCAAAAACTCCCAACTCCATCAAAGCTGATCCATGTGACATGGATGACAAGAAACTCAAAAACAAAACAACAGAATTATATAAGGTGATTAAAAAGGAAATAACAACAACAAAACTGATCAATAAGGTACTGAGCAAGCTGAAACATGATATAACTAAACAGATAATGTACTTAAAAAGCAAAAGGAGGAAAAGAAAATGCGCTAAAGGATATAACAGCATGTATGTTTAAGTGTGTGGGATTGATAACCATATTACCAAGTTTTTGTTGGATTGTTGAACAGAACTGTTTACAGCCTCACTGTTTGTTCACTTTGTATCCCTGAATTTTGTAACATGAACAACTATTTCTAAGAAGACAATATGCAATTTATCAAGTAGTGATTTCTTAATTTTTTTTGAAATTCTGTATTATTTCTACCCTTTTTTCTGTTTTGCTTTTTTTCTCTTTAAATACAATTAAACAAAACTAAAGGAGTTAGTGGGATCAAAAATGTATAATAGTGAAAGTCAAAGACAAGGTGGTAGCCATTGTTAATTCCCTATTATCTTGTTTTAAAGTCTTGTATCATTTTCACTTTGTTTTGTTTTGATTGGTTTCATTCTATCCTGTTTTGTTTGATTAGGTCTGATGGTGTGACAGCTATTTTGAAGATAACAAGAGGCACTGTGGTAGTCATTGTTGATTTCCTATTATCTTCTCTTTGAAGTCCTGTATCACTATCACTATTTTGTTTTGATTGGCTTTATTCTGTTTTATTTTGTTTGGTTTTACTCTCTTAAAAAGAAAAAAAATTGAAAAGAAAAAAAAAATTGTCAAACTGGGCTGGACCTTAAGATATTGCTGTCTCAGCCTCTCTTCAGTGTAATCCAGTGGCAGATCTGCCCACCACACCTAGCCTCAGCATTTTTGCCTATTTGGTATATTGCCTTTAATTTATTTGGCACTTTTCTAATAAAGTTTTTTATTTTGAGTTTGGGGGAACTTAATAAATTACATTCTAGACATTTCTAACTTCACAAACAATTTCTGCACATATTTTGTCCAGTTTATGGCTCTGGTTCACCCGGAGCTCCAAGGGAGAGGAGCCGCTGCCTACAGTAGTTTTCCCAGGTCTCCATCAGGCACTGGATGGCGCTGATTCGCAGCCCAGAGGAGGAGGCACGGTTCCTCAGGATTTGGCGCTCCTGGGGAAGAAGGACTCTGTAAGGAACATTGGAGCTCTAACCTCTGGATGAGGTCCCTGTCCTGATCACACACACCTTCATGGAGCCCCCAGAGGGGACACTCGGGAAGCAAGGGATAAGAGAGCCCAGGACCACAACTACTGCCAAGGAAAGTGCTAGGATGGAGGACTGGGACATAGGGGTCCAGGCCAGAGCAACCCTGGGAAGGAGGGTCCTGAGGTCTATGCAGGGTCTCAGACCTCAGAGCCCATAAAAATGAAGTCCCAAGCCCCTTCTGAAGCTGACCCGGGACCCCTGGAGATTCAGCGTTCCACAACCTGAGTATCGGCCAAGGCTTCCATGAAGCGATGCCTGAGGACAGCACTAATGTCATTAGACACACTTGAGAGCACACTTGAGAGCTGAATGAAAGTGGTGCAGATGGAAGCAGCATGGTGCTGCTTGGCTTTTTTGTTCTGCTGCATCCAAGTGGAATCCTGGAAAAGGCAGAGTACAATTTTTTTAAACAGTTCCTAAGGAGGGATGGTATCACTGGGCCCTGCCACAGGCCACAAAATCCCAAGCAAGGATGGAGACCACTGATCAGGTCTGCAGTTCAGGAAGTCAGGACTGTGGCTCGGGCTTCATGCAGAATTCTGGGTTCTGTTTCCCTGCTACCAACATCATCTTACATAAGCATGACCCTATTGTGTGCAAGAATGGTGCTGGGATATGGGCTCTGGACTAGGGGACAACAGGCCTTCATAGCAGATGCCTGAAAGGAGTCCATACTTGCCTTTCCTTCTGAGCCCAGCCACTCCCCATGTCTCTCAGCACAACCCATGACTAGGTCAAGAGGGAACACCATCATGTGAGGCTTTTCTACACTCACCCTGCTTTTCATGATCATAGGTGAAGGCCAGCATGGCACCATGGGTACAAGTGGCCCTGCCCTGGCTGGCTCCAGCTCTAAAGTCACAGATACAGTCACCTTCTTCTTTGAACCAAAAACCCGAGGTGGCTTTATAGGTACACTTCGCAGTGGAGCTGGTACTGCAGTTGACTCTTGCTCCAGAATGGGTGATGTATCTGCCTCTGGTTTAGAGGCTGCCGCTGGAGCTAATTTTCGCTCTCCAGTTGGACCTGGCACTGGTGCTAGTGCCAGAGCTGCAGGAAAAAAGATGCTCAGCATCACTACCTTGCTCTGAACCATTCCCTGCCTGCCAGAAAAATCTTCCAACCCTGATTCCAAAACAGATGATCTTCTCAAACTGTGGTCCACCTACTGAGGGACCTGAGACTCATGTTTGGGCCTGGGCTAACCCAGCCAGAAGCCTCTTCCTCATGTGCTTTGATGGACCCATCCTAGCCCTCCTCACCCTCAGTCTTGGCTCTCATGGTCTCCATGTCTTCCAGCTGGGCCAATAGAAGGGATGCACGGTGCGCCAGGTCTGAGCCAGGCATCTGCAGCTGTACATACTCCACCAGCTCCTTAAGGCACATGAACTCTGGAGGCTGACAGAACTGGTCTGGATACACTTCAATCCATTTACCCAAGATGGTAGAGATGGCACTGAGGGCAGATATATGCACAGTGTCAGAAAACCCAGCAAAGATTACAGAGAACCTCCTCTGGAGGGAATCTAAATCAACTACTCCCCTTCTTCAGAGAAGCCCATACACTGCTGTGTGGAATTTGGGGAGGCCCTGCTCACTGGAAGGTAAACTGGTCAACAGTTTTTGCTCCAACCCATGACTCTGGTGACATCTCAACCTGAAGTCCATGTTACCAGGTTGCTTCCATCTCTGAGACACCTCTGCAGTGGTCTTGTCTTCCCATCCACACTTCTACTGAGGGGTGCAGCTACCCCTTACTGTCACCAAGTCACCTGGAAACTACTAGCAAATTAGCAAGTCCATAATGAGCATGCTGCTTCCCAAACAGCCAATGCGTCCCAGTGAGGGGTGGGGTGGACACACGTGGCTGGAATGGGCTCTGATGGGGATGGAGCCTCATGGGGTTTGGCTCAAATCCCTGGGCTCCCTTATGCTCCCTGGTCTAGGACCCCACCCACAGCTCTTATTTCCTCCTCCTGCAAGGGAAGCCCCTGAGTTCGACCCTCCAGCAGGTAACACAAGTAAGGGAGCTGGTGTTTGCCCCTCTCCCTATCACAGCTACCAAGTTCCCTACTCTGGACACAGGACCCTTCCACCTTGAGTCAAAGCCCACTCACTTTTTCAGTTGATCCAGAGACCTGCCATTCTCACTGGAGCAGTGGAGGTTTTGGCTGTATTGAAAGGCCATGAGACTCTCACATCTGTAACCAGCATAATAAAATGATACTTTAGCTGTGAGAATTATTCCTTAGGGACAAATGGCTTCTCCAAACTTCTACAAGCTGAAGACTTAACTGCCACTCCCTCTTTTCCTTAGCCCAGGCAAAAGCAGAGAATATGCAGATGCACAAGGTTAAGGAGGTCAAGTCCCATTCATTTCCAGAAGGGAGGGACGGATTAGAAGGTGTCTGGAAGGTGTCTGGAAACCACGGAGCAAGCCTAAAGAGGTACCTTCTTTCTTTTTTGGGCCTTCTCCCCTCTATAACTTACTATGAAAGACCCTGCACACTTGGACACTGTGAGCTGGTGATTTGAGGCAAAGATAGCACCTCTGTCTCCTTGAAGGAAGATTTAAAGTAAATCTTTCTCTTTTTACCCAAAATAAATGGCTTCCTTTGATTTTCTCAGGAATGAGTAAATGAACCTGAGCAGATGGACCTGGGAGGCTGGTAATGCACCTACCCCAGCTTCTTATGGCTTATTGTTTCACTGGCTACTCTGACATAGAAATAAAGCCTAAGAGAGAAGGTATTTTCCTTAGTCCTGAATTGGGCTAAGTACCCAGAAACATGCCTATATACAATTACAGCTTCATATCTGTGTGTACCATGAATGAACCCAATGATCTCCTTCCCAAATATCTCCAGGGGGCCCCAGACCCTTCAGTCTTCCCCCCTGGATTTTTCTCTGTCTGCATCTAAGAGAAGAGTCTCCCAGATGGAGTCCAGAGTCTCCTTTATAGATGGGGAAACTTCCTCTGCAGTTTCAAATAAGTGAGGACCAAGATTGAAAGCTTCTCCGTGTTGATGAAAGGTGAATGTCACACACAGGTAGACACTGGGTAACCTACGGGTACTGGCACTGGGTAACCTATGTATACAACCAGGCCTAGGACAAGCTCCTTTGGTCCTGATCACACCTATTACCATCCCAATTTCCACATAGCAAACTGGGTCGCTGAGTAATGCAAGGTATTCCCAAGACCCACCCAAATGGTGCTGAGCTTCCCTGGCCTGCAAGATGATGCACAAACCTTTTTAACAGCTGATCTAGCACCTGATGCATGGTATCAAATGCTTCGTTGTTTTGCAAAAACTTGTGTAGGAACAAGGGGTTCCCTTCAAGCAGGGATGACACAAGATCGTTGACCATCCTCTGCCTTATATCTGTCTTCAGAAGCTCAAGGCAATCTCGGGTATCCACTCTCTGACCATACTTCTTTTCACCCTGGAAGGAGGTTAACATGGAAACAATAGCTGTATTAATCACTTGTCTATCTCTAGGACAAATACTCAGCACAACTTAAGAGGTGGAGAGGCTTATTTGGGCTCATGAGAGAAACTTCAGAGAGTTTAGTTCATGGTTGGCTCCAAGGCAGAAACACCATGATCCAAAGAAGTGGCAAAGGAAAGCTGTTCAACCCAGCCAGAAAAGAGAGGCAGAGAGAAAGGGAGAGACTGGGACAAAATACACCCTCCAGAGTCACGCCCACAGTGACCCACCTCCTCCAATCAGTCCCCAGCTCCTAGCAACATATTCAGCTATGGAGTCATCAGTTCATTGTTCCACTGATGAGCATGTCACCCACACAGTCTAATCACATCTGATAGCCCCATCACTAGATCCATGAGACATCTGCCATGTCTCACGTACATTTTACATCTAAGCCACAACCTTAGAAAACTGTCAACTGACTACCACAGACTATGGACATACACACACACACACACACACACACACAGGGAGGGTCTGGATACACAAAAAAAGAGATCAGAGCAGTGTTGTGGCCTTTGCTGACCTGCCCTCGGCCACTGTGTGCCCCATTTTGTCCCCTCTGAGAAAATGGCCACAGGCATCGAATGAGACGGGGAACCCAGTTTCTCCAGACATGGCTGAGTCGTCCCCTGTGAGCTCTCCGGGGGCCGGAGCCTTGGGAAGTCCGGAAGCAACAAGAAAACATCCTCACGTATCCTATGTCTTCAGACAAGTGAGCAGGCTTCAGTTAGTTGTGTTATGTGGTGCTTGGCAACAGGGTTCCAAGAAATGTTTCATCATGAAGGAAGTGAGGTCATCTACTGGGGTCTCCTTAACTGAACTTTTCGTTTTACTGGACTTCAAACAGTCCCTGGGCTGCTGACTACCACAAACCTACACCAGATACACAACCAGACAGATGCAGTGACACAAAAACATCTGACCCACCCTCCTCAGGCAGGCCAGGGGTTACCTGTCAACCCAGGAAATAAGTGGACCCTGCACTCTTACTCAGGGTTAGATTAAGTAAGACATTATGGTTTAGGGCTAGAGGTTAGGGCTAAGTTTTGTTGTGAGGGTCAGAGTTTGTTTCAGGGTTATTATTTAGGGTTACGATTAGGGTTTAGGGTTCAAATAAAGGGTTATGATTTAAGGGGTAGGGGTTAGTTCCTGCTTTAGAGCTAATTTTTATGATTAAGGTTAGGTTTGGAATTAGAGTTAGATTTCTGTTTTATTGTTTGAGTAATTAAGAAGGCTACATAATGGTTTAGTGCTAAGGCTTTGGTTAGAATAGGGTTGCACTTAGAAATTAAAAGTTATGCTGACAGTTTTGTTTAGCTATTTGTAAATGTTAGAGTTAGCGGTTAGAGCTAGAATTAGCTTTATAGCTAGCTATATTGATAATAAAATTAGAAGTCTAACTAAATTTTAAAACTTTTAAGATATTTGGCTTTCAACAATTCTTTATGATTTCTAAAATTTAAGTATCCCACACACATACCTCGAACCATAAAAATATCTAAAAGCACTCATATGCACACCATTTTTCTGTTTTCACAGTTTCTGCCAAACATCCTCATGGAAATTGATTTTTAAGATTCTTTTAACCTTTTCCATTTTAGATAACGTGTTTATGGAATACTGAGTTATTATAGCTACAAATTCTGTTTATCATTTTCTATTCTTTGAATGCATTTTTGTGCCAAAACTTTGACAGTGCTTCAGCTGTAATCAGCTGAAGGATATGTATAGGAAGTACGTATGCAAGAAACAGAAACTTAAAGTGGTCAGTTTTCAAGACAAAGTAGTTAACTTTGAATGGAAAATTACTAGAAGTTAAAATAAACTAGGGTCCCAGGAAGAGAAAAGTCAGCGCCTCCCAAGAATTGGCCATGCTAGGACTGGGAGTAGCTGACCAATAAGCCAACTAGCCAGCCTTGCTGGTAAGCTGCACAAGCCATGCAGGGCCTGGAAGAGAAAAATCAGATAGTACCTCCCATGAGCCTACTGACACATGGGCTGAGCCTCACCAACTCCTTCTCCCCAACTCGAGCAACTGGCTGGCTCAGAGTACAGGCTGAGTTGATAGCAACTCAGGTACAAAAAGCAACTGAATGCTTGTATTGTTTGGTTGACTTTGCTGGCCTGGGACCAGCGGACTGAACAACTATAGGGAGGATAACAGTATGCAAGATAGCAAATATGGGGGATTATGTACTACCTTACTTTTGAAGTCCAATATTGTTCTCACTGTTTTGTTTTGCTTTATTCAATATTCTTTTTGATTGGTTTTATTCTGTTTTGGTTTGATTTTGCTATATTTGATGGAATGGACAACTATTGTAAAGATAACAAGATACACTATGGTAGCCATTGTTGTTTTCCTATTATCCTGCTTTGAAGTTCTGCTTTGTTTTGATTGGATTTATCCTGTTTTGCTGAGTTTTATTTATTCTGTTTTGTTGAGTTTTATTTATCCTGTTTTGTTGAGTTTTATTATCTTTAAAATAAAATTTTTAAAAATTGCCTAAAGTCTCTATGCAAATGTGACCTTAAGGGAGAGATAAACTAGTAAGAAAGCCCTTATTGAGAAATACAGATGTGAGTGGAAAAGGGAAAAAAAAGGAATATAATGATCTATTTTCATAATAAGATATCTAGAACTAAGTGGAAACATCATAACTACAAGGTCACATTAAAAGCTCTAAACAGGGCTGGGGATTTAGCTCAGCAGCATAAGTGCCTGCCTTGCAAGCGCATGGTCATGAGTTCAATCCCTGGTACCAAGAAGAAAAAAAAAGTCAGTTGTAAAAGCTCTAAACAGGAACACTTACTTCTGGGAAACACCCAAAGTAAAGAATAGATGGTATTATGAAGAAATCCAAACTCAAATTTGGAGGAGGACCAGGAAACTTCCTTATCAGGAGATGATGAAACATAAGTGATATCCAGGAAAGGTAGCACCCCTTATGGTTCTCAGTCATTGAACTGGAATGAGGGGAAGGGACCTGCTTGCTGGGGATAGATTGCTTGCTGTAACTTGCATAGCAGTCACCCAGCCTTGCAACACTGAATTAAAGCCTTGCTTTCACCGCTCTTCATGCCTCTGAGTCCATTCCTTAGGGCTGAGCAAGTGAATGCATTTCTCCCAAGTAGGGACCAGATTCTCTGGGTCAGTGACAAGCAGTTAAATCAGCCACTGGAACCTAATTACACAAAGTCACTCTTGAAAATGTGCAGTTGTAAGCTGAAATTGGGTCTGTGTAATGTGAATTATTATTTTCTGTATAGTGAGCAGCTTTTTAGAGAATAAACCCAGGACATGGCTACAACATAAGGAAAAAATATATAATGGCATTTACATATACATGTTATTACTTCAATAGAAAATATGTAAAAGTAGCTCTTATCTTGACATATATAGTAATTTGAATCATTTACTTTTGTCCAAATGCTCTTACTTAAAATCAGGATTACGAGCTGGGGATTTAGTTTAGTGGCTCCAGCACTTGCCTGGTAAGCACAAGGTCATGAGTTCAATCCCGGAAAGCAACAAAAAAAAAAAAGGATTAATTAGGAATATCAAATACTACCACCTAACTGTATGAGTAAATAAAAAATAAATAAGCAGGTGATTGAAATTCTGTAACCGTGTCTTAAAATAAAGTTTTATTTTAGAGTAGTTTCATAAGTACTTAAAAACTGAACAAAGTGCAGAGATTTCTTCTGTAGCCACAACCTAGTTTCCTGTTTTAACATCTAGCCCTAAACCTAACCCTAAGCCAAGGTGCTTTAGTAGCAAGAAAGAGAAAACTAGCTTAACTGGATGTGATACTTATTAATGTATTTAAAACAGTAACATTAAACAGCATGAGCTGTAGTGCAAAACACCCAAACATTGATGTGCAAGTCAAGTGAGGAAACACAGGAAATTCTAAACTCCAGAAACAAATGCAGTTGCATTCCCAGAGCCACGCTGAGACAGCTGCTTATCAGGATGTAGGGATGCTGCAGGCTTCTTTGCATACCCAGATACAAAAGAGAAGCCACAGCACACTGAGAAACAGAGCCCTTGAAGCCTCCTGCTCCAATCTAACCAGGCCCAACTCAGTGGGCAGGATGTTTGTATGTTTATCACATTTGGCACATTTTCTGTTAAACCTATTTTCTATTAAAACATACTTTCTCTTAAAACCACACATAACTTACAAGGGAAAGAAAGAAATTTTTGTTATAAAAATTTTTAGTTCAACAACTTCTACATTAAGAAGTACAGAAAAAATTGTGATCTTCTACATAAATAAGTGCTTCATTGGCCTTTGGTTATAACAAAATGCTACAAAAATATTGTAACATGGCATTGTTATTCCCAGTTTAACAAAGAACACAGAGGTTTACAGAGGCAGAGTACTCTCATTTCTGAAGAAATTGATAAACATCTTACTTGAGAGACAGTCCCACTGGACCTAAGAGAGTCAGTGACTATGATACAGAATATTTCTTATGAATTCAAAAGATATATAAATCATGAAGGAAGATACACTGGGTTGTCTCATTAAAGCATTGGAACACACACCTTATCCATCTGTATTCCTTCTGCGTTGGTTCAAGGTTAGTAAAGCCTCCTTTCTCAAGGCCCATTCCCCTCAAGGCAAGAAACAACAAGGGCATGAGCTGCCTCAGGCCAGAAAAGGACTCCTGTTCCGCCATGTGCAGGCTCCAAACAGCAACTTCTCCCAAAGATCTGGCAACTTACTAGGTCTCACTCATTTATCTACAAGCCTAATGCATAGGTTCAGAGACAGGATCAGATCAAATCTACCATACACAAGACAAGCAGATACTATGGAGAGTGCATGTCAACCTTTAAAAATGAACTGTAGCAGGAAGCATGTCAAAAACTCTAAAGTCATTTGGCTTATCAGAATACATGCCATAGAAGAAAATATGGTATCTTAGAAATGGTGAATGAAAGTCAAGGATTAATAATGGCAAGATGAAAAAGCAACAGTACAAAAATGAAAATCATGTTAGATGAGACACTCATATTTTCAAGGAAATGAAGTAGAACAGTTAGTCACATGTGGCAGTGCACACCTGTAACGCCAGCACTCTAGGATGAGGCAGGAAGATCACTGGTTCATGCTAAGATTGGGCAACTTAGCAAGATCTTATCTCAAAAATGAAAAATAAAATTAAAATAAAATAAAAGGTTGTAACTTGGTAGAAATGCTCTAGGCCCAATACCCAGCAGAGAAGAAAGAAAAAGAAAAAGAGAGGAAGGAAGGAAGGAAGGAAGGAAGGAAGGAAGGAAGGAAGGAAAGAGAAGAGGGAAATTTTCAGCTCCATTTATACCCTTGTTCCTACATCGTCTCACCTCTGGTGATGAGCATGTCCTTTATGACAAAAAAGAACCAAATTCAGCCTATGAGATGTACTCAATGGCAACCAAAAAGTCATGTGTCTGTCTTGAAGGTAATTCCCTCTGAAAACATGAGGAATGAGTGTGAATGATTTTTCCCATGACCTTTCCCTCTAGCGGGAAGAATAGATCTTGTTAGTCCAAATACAAAGGAAAGTAACAGTATGAAGCCTCAGCTATGAGAAAGAAAAAAATCAAAATTATAGAAGAAGACCCAGAAAGGAACGTTAGGTTCCCATCTAAGTAGGCTCCTGTAGATGCAAAGACAACCTTGTAGCAATGTTCATCACTGGCATCCTCCAGCTTCTGGATTTCACAAGTGCTCGTGATCAA
>PVJX010028906.1:0-23430 GCA_004027295.1 Dolichotis patagonum | reverse complement strand
TATACAATGGAGTACTACTCAGCTATAAAGAATGATCACATCGAGATATTTATAAATAAATGGACATGACTTGAGACCATTCTCTTAAGTGAAATAAACCAAACTCACAAGGGTAAATACCATATAATCTCCCTAATATGAGATTTGATAAGAGTATATAAGACTTTATGGTAAGCATGAGGCCCCATCTCATAGCTTCCAAGTCTTTCAAAGTTTTAAATCATCAGTTGGAATGGTGTTATCTTGTTTTGTTTGACTATATCATACGTGATGATATGAACAGCTGTTTTGAAGAAAACATTATGACAGCTATTGCTGATTTAATATTATCCTTCTTAGAAGTCCTACCATGCTTTTTTTTGTTCTATTACCATTGGTTTTGTCTACCACATTGTGTCTCATTGGAATTTGAATATGTGTGATACTTCAAACAAATTTTTTTCTTTTTTATCAAAAATGAGATATTATAATACCCATTGATCATTTTCTGTTATTTGGTTCAGAAAGCCCTGGAATTCTTTCACTCTATGCATATTATTGTAATTGAAACTATTCTCAACTACAGCAGAGTAAGAGATATGGTGTTAGATACTGTTGATGTCCAGTTGACTTAATGTAAAGTACTGTGTTGCCTATGTTGTCCTCTTCTGATCTACTCTGTACTGCCCCCTTTTGTTTTATTCTCTTTTAAATTAAAAAAAAAAAAAAGAAATGCTAGTGGAGTTGCAAGGAAAAAGGAATGCTTCAATGTTCATAGGATGGCTTGTGAAAATTAGGATAAAGATATGTCAAAAAAACAACCTAGTTTTAGTCCCATTTGACCCAGCTACTGTATTCCCCTTCTTGGTATCTTCACAAAAGAATTAAACATATCATAGCACAGTAATATATACGCACACATGTTTATAGCAACATCATTTGTAACAGCCAAATCTTGGAAAGAACCAAAATGCTCATCAACTGATGAACAGATAAAAAAATTGATTTTTTTCTTTATGAGTACTACTCAGTCATAAAGAAGGATAAAGTTGAGAAGTTTCTAGGAAAATGGATGCATCTTGAGAACATACTCTTTTAAAAAAAATTTATTTTAAAGAGGGTAAAATTAAAAACAACAAAACAGAACAGACCAGGACATAAGAAAGCATAAATTTCAAAGCTAGACAACCAGAGATCTTCACTATCTGTCATATTGTCACTTGTTTTCTTCCAAATGGTTGTCCATATCATTGCATATGGGGAGTTCATACTAAATAACATAGCCAATCTTTTCACAAGATGTGTCGTTCACTGGTTCCCACTTGCTAAGTGAGGGAGGGGGGACATGGGATGGAGGAACAGGATGACATGAGATGTTTGATTCTCAGCCCATGTGTCGGTAGGCTCACAGCCACCCACCAGAGAGGGGAGGAGCTCCTTGTTCTTCCAGCACCCCGAGTCAACCACATGGTGCAGGTCCCGAGGCGCCAGGTTCTCTGTCCTTCGGGCTGCCAAACGTCTGCCACATTCACCTGCTATTTCTTTCTGATGAACTAACCGTTACATTTCCAAAGTTCAGGGTGGCAGGCTGGTTGCTGCTTTGCTCAGCACCCTAAGTTCCAACAGGTTGCAGATCTCAGGAAATGCTGTTGCTTCTTGCTTCTTGCCCAGGGGTGGCCAAAGCTTGCCAGACCACAGTCACATACCAGGGCAGCAGGCTGGTAGCTGGTTTGCTCAGTGCCCTAAGGTCCAACATGGTGCAGATCTCAGGAAATGCTGTTGCTTCTTGCTTCTTGCCCTGGGGTGGCTGTGGCTTGCCAGACCACAGTCACTTACCAGGGTGACAGGCTGGTTGCTGTTTTGCTCAGCACCAAGAACATATTCTTAAGTGAAATATATTGGACACACACATGTCAATTTTGTTTTGTATTCTGGTGTAAGAAACTGAAAGTATAAGGGGGAAAATATACAACAGATATTGTGAAATGGGTCATTTTCTTCCAGGCTTGAGAGAAGTTTCTGAGATGTTTAGTTCAGGCTCCTGGTTGCTGCTCTTTCTTGACCTGTGGGTTGCCTGAGAGAAGTGGAAACTTTGCTCTATAGCTCAATTTGAGGCCCTATTACCTCAGGGACTTAGGAGGGCAAAAATGGAAGGCCTGGCTTCAAGAGGCAGGCAGGCAGGCAGGCAGGCAGGCAGGCAGGCAGGCAAGAAGGAAGGAAGGAAGGAAGGAAGGAAGGAAGGAAGGAAGGAAGGAAGGAAGGAAGGAAGGAAGGAAAAAAGGGGCATGCAGCTGTGGTGTGGGGTGTGTGCAGGGTGACCCCTGTGTTGTGTCCCATAGCAGGCAGAGGGGAGGAGGGCAGGAAGGGCACAAGAAGGTGTTTGGCCTCTGCAAGTGTCCTGGAGCTTATCTGCTTCCTGTGAGCCTTGTCCTGAGCTGGGTCCTGGATCCCAGGCTGGTGAAGCCCAGGAGAGACTGATGGATGGAGGTCAGGGATACCTTGGGCCCACTGCCAACCTGAGACCAGCATTGCTCTTGGGATCCAAGTGGGAGCCGTTTCTCCCAGGAAGGGTCTCTGAGTGACAGCCTGATCCCCTTTTGGGTGAGCATGCAGGGATGGGGTGGAGATGCAGGCGTGGAAGACATGGGGAGGCCAGGACCTGGTCATTCAGATGGAGGCCCCTAAAGGGTTTCACTGGGATGGGCTGTGTTGTGGGGTCACAGGGATTCACTCTGCCTTGACTTCTCCCTCAGAAGAGATTGGAGTTCAAGAGGTTGCACTGTGGAATTTTCATGGTGCTGCCTCAGCCTTGGAGCTCTGTGCCTGTAACCATGGACTCTACACTAAGTAGCTGTCAGGGTGACTCTGTCAAGCTCTGGTCCAAACCATGTGAGCTCACTTGCCAGACCTTAGTGTGTGCAGAGAACTGCGGAACTTGTCCTCATGCACACAGGGAAAATCTTAGTCCTGGTCCCCCCAGGATTGTGAGCCATTAGCTCTGTGTGTCCCAGGAATTTATGCCTTGCATTCCCTGCCAAGGATGACAGTGGTCTAAACCAGTAATTGCTGTCTCCTTGAGAGTTGTTCCCCTGAAGCATCACCTCTGGCCAGAGGCACCAAATCCTGACAAGGAATTGAGGACATCCAGCTCTATCCCACTCAGGTTGCCAGGGTTTGGATTTAGGGTTGGTGCTGGCCCTCCAGGGACACTGCAGCAACAGTTTTGCATGTGACCTCTTTCACTGCAGTAGCTACCACCATAGCCACTGTGATTAGAAGCTATGCAGAGTCTCCCTGGGGCCCCTTGTCAGCTGCATGTGCAGTGTGGAGACTTCCTGTAGTTGGGACTGGTGCCTGTGCTCTGGGAAGCCTCACAGTGAGTTTTTTTTTTTTTAATTTTTACAATTTGAAGATAGTAGAAATACAACAGAACAACACAGAACAAAGCCAATTGAGACAGTGCAGTGAAATTGGTACACACTTCACAGCAGGCTACTGGGATAACAGTAATAGGTGCCATAGTATATCTTATTATCATCACAATAGTTGTCTAGCCAATTAGTTATAGCAAAATCAAACCAAAGACAGAACATTATAAAACCAATTGAAAGAGAATATTGAATAGAGTAAAGCAATTTATCATAATGAAACCAAACAATGAAAACAACATTTGTTTTCAAAAAGAAGATAGAGGAGATCCCCCATATTTGCTATATTGCATACAGTCATCCTCCCTAGAGATGCTCAGACCTGTCCCCCATTGCTAATGGGGGAGGGGAGGTTAGGATGTTTGATTCCAAGGCCTCACACCATTAGGCTCACAGGAGTCACTACTGGGTCTTTTCCTGGCTCATGCCAGAGGAAGGCACTTACCAAGATGGTGGGTGAATTGCTTCTTTGTGTAGCCACCTGGGTTCCACCATGGCCCTGGCCGGATCTTGGGGACCGCTAACTGGTTCTCCTCCTGGCTCACATGGGAGGGAAGGTGCTTACCAAAAGGGCATGTGAATTGCTTCTTTGTGCAGCCCTCTGGGATCCCCCATGGACTTGGCTGGATCTCGGTGGCCACTGTTTCTCCTCCCGACTCAAACATACCAGAGGAAGGAGCTTACCAAAAGGGTGTGTGAATTGTTTTTTTGTGCATCCACCTGGGTTCCAGCATAGCTGTGGCTAGATCTGGGTGACCACTGACTGGTTCTCCTCATGGTGAGTTTTATGCATGGCCTGCATCACTGTGAGACTATAACTACAGTAATATCCACTGTGCAACAGGCCCGCACAAATTCCCTTGCCACCTGCTGGGACACAAGCAGACCTCATCCCCACAAAGTCTCCTGGTGGCCCACCTGGTGGCCCATGGCATTCAACCTTCTCTGAGGTATTAGCAAAATGGGAGAGGCAGGGAGTGCTGAGTTTGTGATTACTGGTGGTGATGTGGAACATGTAGGGCAGGTGGCCTCACTCTGCTCCAGAAAATCACCACTACCCTTGTCCTCTGCATAGGTGGGAGCTTGCTCAGAATCTAAAAGCCTCATCCAGTCAGGCCCTGAACTATCTGTACAAGATTCCTTCCCAAGGCACTCTACCTAAGCCTCTCTCATGACTGTGACTTTTGGTTTTGTTTTGTTCTAGCCTCAGCACTGTTCCTCCATTCATGCATACAACTCCAACTCCAGGCCAGGGCAAACAGGACATCTGAGTGATGCTAGAGCAGCCTTGCTGTGGTGTAGTGGTCAACTCCACTTAGCCAGATGGCTGAACTTAGCTGAGCCGGGGCCTAGATGTGGGGCTGCAGGGAGGATTTTGGGGGGCACTGAGGGGCAGCAGGGCTACATGGGGATGGGCATGCTTCCAGATATGAGATGTCAACCTGGGATGCTCAGCCAGACTGCAACCTGTGCTCTCAGGGTGACTGAAATGGGTTCAGGAATATGGAGTTCACTTTGACATGGGCACAAACTTGGTGTTCTGTTCATGGACACTCGGCATTTGGGAATGCTGTGTGCCATGGGTTAGGACTGGAATCCCGAAGAAATAGGGTTCTGGTGACACATGGGCTAACAGAAGCATTGGACAAGACAGGGCTGCTTGAGAGGAGAGGTAGCACAGTCAGAAACATGTCAGCCTCAGCCAGCAGTAAGCCTTGGAGAGCCAAGTCTGCCTTGTACAGCTTGTGAAGGCAGAACCTGAGGTCACTGCATGGCTTCCATGGCCCCAGGCTCTGTTGAGTCTTTAATGCAGCATGGCTGGCCCTTGCTGCTATGAGCTGCATCAGTGTGGTGCTTATAAAAATTCCTCATTTCTTTCTTCATCGAATAAGAGCACTCTGATGAGCCCTGACAATAACCCAGAGTGGGCCTGGAGGTGGGGCCAACAGGGAGGTTTCCCTGGACAGAGAAGGCCAGGGGGCCCATGACAGGCCAGGAATGGGACCTGCTTTCCTTTGGGCCAGCAGCAAGGCTAGGAGATGCTTCTGTCTCCATGAGTTCCAGTCTCTCTCTACCAAGGTGAGCTCAGCCTCTACAAGATACCAGACAGTTTCCAGCAGGGGCCTTTGTGGTATAAGTGAACCAGAGATCCCTCTCAAAAACCTTGAGTGAGCTTTGGTTCAATGAAGGCACCTTAGCTTTGAGGGTGTCAGGTGAGGATGGCTCAGGCAGGAGTTCCTGGAGTGGTGAGTGGAGCTGCCTGAGCTCTGGCACATAGAGCCATCCTGGGTTTTTAGGGAGCTGCTCACCCTGATTCCAGCAAGCAGCTACAAAGGTAAAGAGCCAGGCTGAGTACTGATAATGCTTCTGGGCTCTGGGCAGCAGTCTGCAGTGACACAGGCCCAGCAGTGCAGGGGTTCGTGTGGCTGCCTCTTATCCACTCATAGTGGGGGGTGGGAGGGATGCTGTGCTTGACCTGAACTGGACAGGGAGTGTGTAGCAGTCTCTGGCCTTAGCTCCTCCTGGCATTTGAGTATGTAGAACCCAAACATGGGGTGCATGGTGGGCTTTCCTGCCATGTCCCTCATTGTAGTAGTTACCAGAGTACCACAGTGGGGGTCTTCTTCACAAAAATCCCCACCTACACCAAATACAGAGACCTCAAACTCCAAATTTCTACAGGTAATCACAAACAGGGGAGGGGGCTTGCACAGTATCTTCGTTTTGCTTCTCCCAAGTCAAACCCTCAGAAATATCCCCTGCACTTGGCAGGACAAGGACCTAGGATGTGAACCCACCTCTATGGACAGCACCTGTGTTCCTGCTGGGGACCCTGGAGCACTGTGCTGGCAGTAGGAGCTGGTGGCAGGAAGGGTGATAAGGGTGCCTAGAAGCCTTTGACTTTGAATACCCTAGTGGGCTGCTTGGGGGAGGACGATGTATGATAAGACCCACAGAACTGTGGTTACTGAAGGACAATCCAGATTTGGTTAATCTAATTCTTGAGGTCTCTCAAAGAGTGCCTCAGAAAAGCAAATGAATGTTAGGACTACACAGATTGGGGGCCTTCCTGGGTGAGATCACCTGGTCCTGACCTAGCTGTTCTGCAATGCACCTGTCATAGGTTCTTTTTTTCCCCATTTTATTTTAAAGAGAATAAGACAAATGAGGTCAGTACAAAGCAGATCAGAAACAGCAACATAGGCCACACAATACTTAACATTAAGACAACCAGCCATTAACAATAGCTATCACAATGTTTCTTTCTCTGCTATAGTTGAGCATACTTTCAAATACAATAATATCAAACATAACAAAAACTATAAAACCCCTCAAAGAGTGAAAGAATTACAGGGCAATCTGAATCAAATAACAGAGAATGATCAATGGGTATTATATCTCATTTTCAATAAAAATTTTGTTTATACTTTCACACATTCAAATCCCAATAAGACACAATGTGATAGATAGAACCAATGGAAATAGAAGAATAGAAGCTTGGTAGGACTTCTAAGAAGGACAGTATTAAATCAGCAATAGCTGTCATAATGTTCTGTTCTCTTCAAAACAGCTGTTCATAGAATCATATATAATAAAGTCAAACAAAACAGGATAAAACCATTCCAACTGATGAATGAAAACATTGAAAGGCTTCAAAGCTATGAGATGGGGACTCATGATTACCATAAAATCTTATATACTCTTACCAACTCTCATACTATGGAGACTATACGGTATTTACACATGTGAGTTTGGTTTATTTCGCTTATAAGTATGGTCTCAAGTCGTGTCCATTTATTTATAAATATCTCAAAGTGATCATTCCTTATACCTGCGTAGTACTCCATTGTATAGAAATACCACAACTTTTTATCCATTCCTCAGTTGATGGGCACTTAGGTTGTTTCCAAGATCTGGCTATTACAAATTGTGCTGCTATAAACATGGGTGCACATATATCACTGTGGCATGATGTTTTCAGTTCCTCTGGGAATATGCCTAGAAGTGGAATAGCTGGGTCAAATGGGACCTCCGGACCCAGCTTTTTGAGGAATCTCCAGACTGACCTCCACAGTGGTTGCACCAGTCTACACTCCCACCAACAGTGCAGAAGAGTTCCTTTTTCCCCACAGCCTCTCCAACACTTGTTGTTGGTAGTGTTTTCTATCCTGGCCAATCTTTCTGGGGGTGAGATGCATTCTCAGTGTGGTTTTAATTTGCATTTCTCTCATGACTAATGATGATGAACATTTTTTCATGTATTTATTTGCCATTCATATTTCTTCATCTGAGAACTGTGTATTCATTTCAGATGCCCATTTTTGGATTGGGTCTTTGAATTTCAAGGGTCTGATTTTTTTAATTCTTTATAAGTTCTAGACAGAAGTCCTTTGTCTGAGGGACTGTCCATGAAGATTTTTTCCCAATTTGTGGGTTTTCTTTTCACTCTGCTGGAAATCTCTTTTGACGTGCAGAAACTCTTCGATAAGATGTGGTCCCAGTTATTGATTCTGGGAAGTATTTCCCGTGTAGTTTGATTCTTGTTCATGAATTCTCTTCCTACCCCTGTATCTTCGAGATTTTTACCCACTTTGTCTTCCAACAGATTTAGTGTTTCTGTTTTAAGATTTAGATCTTTGATCCATTTAGATGTTAGTTTAGTACATGGTGATAGGCATGGGTCTAGTTTTAGTCTTCTGCATACGGATAGCCAGTTTTTCCAGCACCATTTGTTAAAGAGACTGTCTTTCTTCCAGCGAGCATGTTTGGCCCCTTATTCAAAGATAAGGTGGTTGAGTGAGTTTGTGATTGTGTTTGTATCTTCCTATCTATTCCACTGATCTTCAGGTCTGTTTTTATTCCAGTACCATGTTGATTTTATTACTGTAGCTTTGTAGTATAATTTCAACTCAGGGATTGTGATGCCTCCTGCCTTGCCTTTGCTGCTTAGAATCACCTTTGCTATTCTAGGTCTCTTCTGGTTCCAGATGAATTTTAGGAGTGATTTCTCTAGATCTATGAGGTATGTTATTGGTATTTTGATTGGGATTGCATTGAATCTGTATAGTAATTTTTGGAGAATGGCCATTTTCAAAATGTTTGTTTTTCCTACCCATGAACAGGAGATGTCTTCCCATTTTCTGAGGTCCCCTTAGATTTCCTTTTTCAGGGTATTATAATTTTCACTATATAGGTCTTTTACTTCTTTCGTGAGATTAGTTCCTAAGTATTTCATTTTTTTTGGACGCTAGTGTAAAGGGTGTGGCTTCCCTTATTTCTCTCTCAGTACTTTTTTTGTTAGTGTTTAGAAATGCTATCAATTTTTGAGTATTGACTTTGTATCCAGCTACATTGCTGAATTTATTTATTATATCTAGGAGTCTTTCAATACAGTTTTGGGTGTCTTCTATGTAAAGTATCATGTCATCTGCAAATAATGATACTTTAATTTCTTCTTTTCCTATCTTTATTCCGTTTATTTCTCTTTCCTGTCTTATTGCTCTGGCTAGTATTTCCAGTACTATGTTAAATAGGAGCAGTGACAGAAGAAATCCTTGTCTTGTGCCTGATTTTAAGGTAAAGGCTTTCAGTTTTTGACCATTTAATATGATGCTGGCTGTTGGTTTGTCATAGATGGCCTTTTTCATATTGAGGTAAAGATCATCTACTCCATTTCTCTGTAAGGTTATTATCATGAATGAGTGTTGGACCTTATCAAAAGCTTTTTCTGCATCTATAGAGATGATCATGCGGTTCTTACTTTTGGCTCTATTGATATAGTGAATTACATTTATTGATTTGTGTATGCTGAAACATCCCTGCATTCCTGGGATGAATCCCACTTGGTCATGGTGTATAATCTTCTTGATGATTTGCTGCATCCTGTTTGCCAATATTTTATTGAAAATTTTTGCATCTATGTTCATCAGGGAGATTGGCCTCTAGTTCTCCTTTTTAGTTGGGTCTTTCTCAGGTTTTGGTACTAGAGTAATATTTGCTTTGAGGAATCACTTAGGAAGAATTGCTTCCCTTTTAATTTCATTGAAGATTTTGAGGAGTGTGGGCATTAAGTCTTCTTTGTATTTCTTGTAGAATTCTGCAGTGAATCCATCTGGGTCTGGGCTCTTCTTTGTTGGTAAAGACTTAATTACATTTTCAATTTCAGTAATAGAAATTGGGTTATTCAGCAGTTTTACAACTTCCTAATCCAACTTCAGTAGTTCATATGTATCTAGGAATCTGTCTATTTCTTCAGTGTTATTGATCTTGTGAGAGTAGAGGATTTTAAACTAGGTGTTGATGATCTTCTGTATTTCCACCGAGTCTGTAGTAATTTCACTTTTTTAATTCCTTATTGCATGAATTTGAGTTTTTTCTTTCCTTTTTAAAATAATGTTGGCCAGGGGCTTATCAATTTTATTTATTCTTTCAAAGAACCAACTCTTTGATTCATTGATCCTTTGTACTGTTTTCTTAGTCTCTATTGCATTAATTTCTGCTCTGATTTTATAATTTCCTCCCTTCCTTTGGCTTTGGGCTTGGCTTGTTCTTCTTTTTCTTGTTGTTTGAGTTGTAGCATCAGGTTGTTTATTTGTGTTCGTTCTGTCTTCCTGATGTGGGAACTCAATGCAATAAATTTTCCTCTTAGGACTGCTTTCATTGCATCCCACAAAATCCCGTAAGCTGTGTTTCTATTTTCATTTGCTTGTAGATAGTGTTTAATTTCTTCTTTAATTTCCTCTGTGACCCACTGGTTGCTCAAGAGTGTATTACTAAGTTTCCATGTGTTTGTGAAGTTTTTGCAGTTGCTTTTATTGTTAATTTCTAGTTTCATGGCACTATGATCCGATAACATGCATGGGATAATTTCAATTCTTTTGCATTTACTTAAATATGTTCTGTGGGCTATATATGGTCTATTTTAGAGAATGTCCCATGTACTGCTGAGAAGAAGGTATATTCTGATGTTGTTGCATGGACCACTCTGTGTACATCTATCAAGTCCATTTGTTCAGAGGTGTGATTCAGTTCTGTTATGTCTTTGCTGATTTTCTGTCTAGTTGATCTGTCCCTTTGGGCCAATAGTGTATTAAAGTCTCCTGTTATAATTGTGTTATTGCTTATTTGATTTTTCATTTCTGTTAGTATTTGCTTTATATAGCTGGGTGCTCTGGAATTTGGTGCATATATATTTAAGATTGTTATTTCTACCTCTTGAAGTTTTCCACTAACTCGTATGTAGTAACCTTCTTTATCTCTTTGGATCATTCTTAGTTTGAAATTCATATTGTCTTCAAACAGGATGGCTACTCCCACTTTTTTTTTTGTTTCCTGTTGCATGAGTTATTGTTTTCCATCCTTTGACTTTCAGTCTGTGAGTGTCCTTTTGGGTTAGATGGGTTTCTTGTAGACAGCATATGGTTGGATGCTGTTTCTTGATCCATTCTGCCAGTGTGTTTCTTTTGATTGGTGAGTTGAGGCCATTTACATTAATGGTTGTAACAGTTATATATTGATTTATTGTTGACATGTTATCTTTCTGCTGTTGTATGGTTTTCTTTCCATTCTATTTAATTGTCTGCCTTGCTTGGTGGTTTTATCCCATTTATATCTAGAATGTCTTTCAGTATTCTTTGTAGGGTTGGTTTGGTGTTCATTAAGTTCTTCAGCTGTTCTTTGTCATGGATGTATCTTATTTCTCCATCCATTTTGAGGGACAGTTTTGCAGGGAACATCAGTCTGGGTTGGAAGTGGTTTTCCTTTAGGATCTGAAAGACTTCACTCCATGCTCTTCTTGACTTCATTGTTTGTGTTGAGAAGTCTGCTGTGATTCTGATAGGTTTTCCTCAATAGGTGATCTGTCTTTTGTCTCTAACAGCTTTTAGTATTCTGTTCTCTTGGTGAATTTCTGGGATGGTGATTATTATGTGTCTGGGTGTAGTTTTATTTTTGTTTTGGCTGTTTGGAGTTCTATATGCTTCACTAATCCAAATGTCAGTTTCGATTCTCGTGTTTGGGAAGTTTTCAACTATTACTTCTGTAAATATCCTCTTGATGTCATTTTGGCTGTCCTCTTCTTTTTCATTTATCCCTATTAATCTTATGTTATTTTTCTTTGCATCATCTTGCAGGTATTGAATTGTTGTTTCCTGATTCTTTGTGATTTTTAAAGGATCTTTCCTTTCCTTTTCACTGGCTGCAATCTTATCTTCGAGGTCTGAAATTCTATCTTCACTTTCATTGAGGCAGTTTTGGCATCTTTCAATAGAATTTTTCATTTCCTATATATCTCTTTGAATCTGCTTTATGTATTCTGTTTGTTTCTTATAGTGTTCATTCAGGAATTCTATCTGTATTCTTTGTTCCTGTAATTTTTTAGCTGTGTTTTCCTGGATGCGTTCACTATTTCTTTCACTATTTTTATCAGTTCTTCTTTTACCTGGGCAAGCACTTCTGATTTGAATTTCTCCATAGCTTCCCCTAGTTGCATCTTTATTTCATTTGATATCATTTCAGACATTTCAGGTGTATGGCTTCTTTTTTCTTCTATGTACATGGCTGCTAAGCTTTCTTGGGTTGGGCTGGAGTATGAGCCTTCCTTTTGGTCTTTCCTTTTGTCATTTTTCTATATTTCCTTTCTTTGCGCAGTGGTCCAAAGCTTCCTCTGGATGTGTGGCAAGTTACCTCCTGCACCCTCCATTCCTGGAGCAGCGCTGGCTTGCCCACAGGCTCTTGGCTCCCTAAATTGAATGATGGAAGCTGCACCTCACGTGAACTGGGGCCCGCAGAATCTCGGGCCGCAGTCCCTTGTCCAAGGGGGTGAGTATGATCTCAACCGTTGGGAGTGCTGGTTTTAAGCTCTCCCCAGGCCAGCCCACACCGGGCTGTCAGGCCCCCAGCTCAGCCTCCACCTCCCGAACTGAGAAAAGGCCACTGAGCGTGTTGCACTAAGGTTGTGAGCTTCTGGGACTCAGTCCATTATACCTGGTAGCTATCCAGAAGCTCAATTGCCCAGAGCACAGGTTGCCACCTCTCCACAAGCCTGCCTTGGGGTGGCAGGACTCAACTCACAGGGTCCTAACTCCCCTCTGCAGGCTCTTGGCTCCCTAAATTGTAAGGTGGATGCTGGGCCTGGGGAACTGGAGCCCGCGGAAACTTGGGCCACAGTCCTTTGTCCTAGGGAGTGGGAAAGATCTCCCGGGTAGTTAGTCCCGCAGCTTGACCTCTGCCTCCAGAACTCTGTCATAGGTTCTTAAGGTCAGGATTGGAATGCAGGCTGAGTTCAGGGCATAGCATTTGGGAGGTGAGTAAGGTGGGTAGTTGGTAGTGTAGGGTGTCAGTGGTAGGACAGTAGTCAGTGTGGGCAGAGGGTGGAGTGAAGGCTTAGCTGTGGAGTATTGGCTCTGCAGATGGCAGGCAGTACCCATAGGGGCAGGGGCAGGACAAGGCAGCCTTCTGCTCAGGTTTCTCCTATAGATGTGGGGGTAACAATGTCCAAATTGTAGTTACCAACTAACCCAGCTGAAGCCCCTGTATGCTCATCAAGCTGAGAGTGGGCCTGGTGGAGCTGCTGGTCTGGTTTGGGTCTCATCCTGGGAGGGACGTGTGGCCTGGTTTCCTGGGGAGTCAGCTCTGACTGCCTTTGGGGTGCCTTTGTCCTTTCTCCTCATGAGCCTGTCAGGAGGAACAGGCATGCCTGGTATGGTCCAGGAGGCCAGTAGTGGGGCCCTGATTTTGTCCTACTGTCCCCTGAGTGTTGGATAACAGCTGCTGGCTGTGTAACCAGCACCACATTACAAGGCCCACTTTGAAGCCTGGATGTGTGATTTGCAGTGTTCTGTGGAGACAGGATGGTGGGGCAGGGACCTGGGTTTGGATGGGTGTGCTGAGGCTGTGGTATTTATGCTGTGGTAAAGTAGCCATGTCCATCACAGTCATAGCACAGCAACACAGACTCTGTCAGATCCCATTGTAGATTGCAGGCTGGCAGGTATCCTGGATAGATTAGAAGCTCCGGAGGTCAAGGATGGCCAAGAGGAGTACTTGTTGTGTCCCTGGGTGTGCTCTTTGAGGGTGAGGGGTGCTCTGGTCAGCTTCTTCCCACACGTGGTCTCATGCTTGTGCAGAGGTGTCCTGGGCACCAACTTGGGTGGTGTTGCATTTGGAACCAGGTGTCTCGGGACATCCTTTTAGGTGCAGAACTGCCTCCACAGAGTGGAAGTGGTCACTCTGGGGCCTTTGACCTCTTAGGCTGTCTACCCAGCAAAGCCAGGCTGGGAAGGCCTGGAAGTCAGTTCTGTGCCCACAGATCTAGGACCCAGGATACTGAACTGGGATCCTGGTGGTGCCTCTTGAGCCACATGAGGCATGAGAGGAGACATAGCCTCTATCCCACTTCCTGTCACTGACTCTGTCCTTGCACCATGGCCTCAGGCCTTTCTCCTCTACATCCAGCTGAACTCACCTACCTCCATGAAGGCCCCCTTTCCTGTACCCACAGCAGTCTATGAGCCCATGCAGAATATATGCCCTGTGTTTTCTCTGTCTGGTCACATAGGCACTATGATGCACCCTGCATGGTGCTCCCCTAGGCACAGTGCTAGGCCCTGCCCCTCTCCAGGGCTCATCTGTTATCTCACGGGTGTCGGGATGCTGGACCTCCTGGGAGCCACCTCTCTGGGGCCGAGGTGCTGAGACTGATGCTCATCCTTGTCTTGCATTTCTTTGTAGTTTTCCCACAGGGGAGTGTTCTCTTTCACAGGAAGGGTGGCTCTGCCTGTTCTGCTGCCCAGTTAAAGAGACTTTATTGACAGTGGGTTTTTGGAACCACATTTTTTTAAATTCTTTAATGCAATGTTGAAAGAAATTCTCTGTGTTGTCTCATGTGACAACACTATGTGCTGTCTACTGCTTTGTTTACAAGGATCTCAAGGACATTATTGTGCTGACCTTGCCTTGTGTATGACCGCTCTGTCTGCTTCTCTGCTTCACTTGATTGACAGTTCCTCCAAATCTGTCTTCTAAACCCACCATACTGATTCTTTCGTGAGCCTTATCTGTGCCAGTTTTAAAGCTCCTGTTACAGACACAAAACCCATCGGAGTTAGAGTACATGCCCTCCCGTGGCCACAGTCGTGGGCTGGCTCCTCTACCTCAAACAGCAGCCTGTGGTGTCCCTGTCTGTGCAGTGGGATGTAGAACAGCTATGTCTTCCTCCTTGGCCACCAGATAGACTCAGATAGACTTCCTGCCTGGGCTGTGGGAGCCTCCAGCTTCCCCTTTTCTGCCATAACATGAGGTGTTCCTGCTAGATCCCTGTACATCACCCTGTGCGGGGATCTCAGGATAGGGCTGTAGGTTTGGCATGTGGGTGAACTGTTTCAGCCCCACTTCCAATGCGCAGGAGCCTCTGAGACCCAAGGGTGCTGTGGTTCAGGGTGGAGGTTTTGGAGTGGGGCTGTGTCACTGTGGGTATAATAATATACATTCCCATAGTTATAATACTGTCACAGTGACACAGGCCAGTGCAAAAATTCTGCCCCTGCTGGTGTTCATGTACCTACTCTGGTTGCTCACAACAGGCTCTGCAGTGGAGATTCTGTGTTTCTGCTGGGTTTCTGAGTGAGATGGTGTTTGTTCTAGCTCAGAACTCTTCAGGGTCCTCTTTTCTGCCTAGGAGAGCCCATGGCTACTTCTGAGTCAGGGAGGGGTTGGCAGTGACCTCTGACTCCTCTGCCTGGTGCTGTGGGCTCCTATGGGTTGCAGAGTGGAAACTTTTTCTGGAACTCTTGTGATTTTTTTCTGGCATGCCTCCATCTGCCAGTTTTCTGTCAATCTCAGCTGTCCTGGCTCCTGACAGCTACTGATCTTGAATTTACATCATTGAAGTTCTGGCAGCCTGATTATGGGTTGCTCACCCTGGCACAGGTCATTTGTCTTTTTCCTTCTATGCACTTGATGGACATTCCTTTTCCTGGCCTAGTATGAGGACCCATAACTGGGGCCCAAGCCTGGAAAAACCAGTGCATTGATGGAGCACCAGCTCACCTGAATCCCACCTGTGTATCTGAGAACCCAGGATTTGACTAGAGGGGTGAGGGAAGCAGAAGGCTCTGGTCTGGGTCTCCATCTCAGGGGGTGAAGGAGGTCATGCGCAGCACTAACTTGGGGGGCTGGGAGTGCTGCCTCCTTGGCCTTGGCCATCACTCCTCTATCCCATCCAGGTTGGGCACCAGCCTGTTGCTGGCCACTGCCTCTCACAGGTGTCTACCTTCAGACTCTACTGACCTGGTAGCCTCTGTCTGTTACATGTGAGGACTGTATAAATGCCTAGGGAGTCACAGGGCATATCTTAGTTGATCTTCTCTTTGTTGAGACAAAATACCTGACATAAAAGTTAAACTGGGTGAAAGGTTTAATTAGCTCATGATTTGTAGAGGTCTCAGTCCATAAGTGGCTGGATCCAAGGCAACATGGCATGACAAGCAAGCATCACCAAAGAGAAAGTGTTCATGGTGGGCAGAATATAGCAAAGCAAGCCAGAGACAAGCTCCTTTCTGTATCTTATATTGTATCCACAAGACCAGGATTAGGACAGTGTTAATCTCATCATTGCACTGATTCATAAATCACAAACTTTTAATACTAGCACTCTTAATCTTACCATTGCACCATGAATCACTAACATACACTAGATTTAGCCACCTCTGAAAAGCTGAACCTATGACTGTATAAGGCTGTGGGGCTATCATCTAGACACAAGGCAAAACAGAACATGAGCCTGGTTCTTGGTCTCTCATGATGCCCACCACAGGAACACATATTTGAAAGTATTAATTCCCAACCTAGGTGAGATGTTGCCAACAACTTTAGTTCAGGTGTTGGAAATGTATTTTTTCCTTCAGAAACTGCTCAGAGGAGATTGAGGCCATGTGGAGACAGAGGTCTGCAGAGTCTAGCTGGTGAACAATTTCCAGGGCTACCTAGTGTCTGTAGACAAGGCTGACCAGGGCTGAGCTGTTTGGTGTGCATGCTGGGAGTCTGTGATCCCTGCACACTGGGGACACAAGGGTGGGGGACACAGGCCCTGTCCTTACCCCTGCTTAGGAGAGAGCATGGGAGTCCTAGATTTAGGAGAATTTGCCCTCAAGGAAGGGGGGAAGATGAACTCACAGCTAAGGCCTTTCCAACAGATGCAGACAGAGCCAGAGTGGAGGGTAGCAGCACCCAGCAGCACTACCTCCATGTCAAAGGCATTCAGGGCCACGAGATTGGCTACCTCCAGTTGAGTCTGTGTCTGTCTATACTTATTACAGGGCAGTGCTGTGTCTCCACGGATGCAACCTTACTAGTTCTCTTCTCCAAACCTCCTCTGAGAGTGATTCAGAGTCCCCACAACAGTGCCCCATCCTCTCAGCCTGAGCATGCTTCCAGTGCCCAGAGAGTGACTGAGTCCCTCTGAGGAACTGTGGTGCCATGAGCTGTGCCCCATCCTTGCCCATTTTGGTACATTTGCATTTTTCTCCACAGGTTACTAAAACCCTTGGATTCTAGAAGCATTCTTTACATAGTGATCAACAATTTTATTTACTTATTATATGCTTCTACATTTTGGTAGTTGTGAAATACAAATGACTTCTAAAGTTGTGACCCTGTTTCACAGTTTACCTTTTGAGATGAAGCCTGGTCCACATAGCACTCCTCTGTGGTCCTTCCCAAAGCTGTGTGGAGTCTCAGTTTCTCTGGGGCTTGGCTTTGTGTCAATGCTGTCTTCCTAAAACTGAATTCCCTATTGCAGGGCCCTCAGAGTTCAGCATTTTGCACCTGAGTAAATGTGAGTGTCTTCCTCTCCATCCCTGGGATTGCAGCTGTCATGCTCCTGAGTGTCCCTGAAGAGTGAACAGTTACAGGCTCCAAAGATGCTGTTTGTGTACATTTGTGCCCCTTGCTCTGAACAGGCTGCTTTTCAAGCCGCACTGATGACACTGTTCCATGAGGTCCTCATGGTCACCCAGGAGATCATCTCATCCATGTTCCTGGGAGGGTGATTGATTACCTGAGGATTACCTGATGATGGCAATGAATGTTGTGGTGAACATTGTATCAGTTATGGTTCCCCTTTATTCTTGAGACTATTTTATATTTTACTGATAAAAAGGAAAACCCAAGATGGTCACTATTTGTGCCTGAGAGTTACCTTCTCTGTTTGCTCTGCCCTCCCCAATATCGGAGCTGAAAGCTGACTGGAGACCTCCTGACTGATCCTTCATCTGGCATCTCATCAGAAAGTGAAGTAGTATGAAGTTAGCACCTCTCTATCAGTAAACTTCTTCAGGAACCTCTTAATCAAGTTGATGATCAGGATTCCTGTCACACACTTCTGGAAACTGTCCCCATGAGAGTACACCCAAGGAACAGTACAGAGAGAGCCTGGTCACATCTGCAGGGCCTTGCAGGAAACTGTGCCAGAGAGAAACATTTTTGTAGCATAGAATCTGATCAGTTTTGATAAATGTTACACTGCCTCTTGAAGGAAAGCATGCTCTTTCTAAGGGACAGGTTCTGTGCCTCATGTCACTGTCTGTTGCATAATAGTCAAATCATCAGCATTGAATTTGGTATTTGCTGAGTTGATCCAGCACAGTCAGGTTTGTAGAGTACAGGCATCATACAGTCCCTGGGAGTATAGAAATGTCTGGTTTCTACCTGTATCTTCCTAGGAGACAAAACACAGAATGCAGATTTTTTTTGAAAGTTAATTCCTGGTTGATTAACATATGTTTGTGGCCCAATAATTACACTCATGTTTGGAAATCGAGATACATGTAAAATTGCATCTTGATTATGTTTAGTTCCTTTTATCCCCTGCCTTCACCTCTTCTACCTCTGGATCCTCTTCACATCTACACAGAGACTACCTTGACATTTCCTCTCTATGTCTTTCATTTTGCTCTTCGATTTATTTATATTTTGGATCTCTCTCAGGCACAGCAGGGCTCTCTACCACCACCAAGAATGTGCACTCCACAAAGGCACTGTGTGTCCCACTTATAGCTTCTGCTCCTGCACTCTGCTCCTGCATAGATGACACTTATGTCATCTATGCTGGCTGTTTCCACCACATGGAAGGACACTCACAATGCAGAAATCTCAGAAAAGAAATGAAGCACTGCTGCCCTTTCTCCTCTTCCTCCCCACCAACTCCTACCAGGCAGGCCAGCAGTGACTGGGTGCACAGTGCTGTCAGTTTATATTGTACCTTAAACACACACACACACACACACACACACACACACACACACAGTTAGTTAAGTTCAAGGCTGAATATTTTTGTCTCTCTGTGATACATGCACAGAGATTTACATCTGCACTGTGGGGAGATGCTAGGAAAAAGGATGATTGAACTTAAGTAAACTAAGGAAGGGACCCTGGAGAACAACAGTTCTCATGTGCCTGCAATGCATGGTTACACATTAGGAAAGAATTTGCAGGATAACAGTTAGCATAATTAATAGCAATTTACTATTAAAGATGTTTGGTTTGGTCCATGTGTTTCTTCTACCCTGATAAGACTGCCTAAACAAGGTCCACATATTTCACATAACAAACCCATCCCATTCCAGCCCAGTACCCAAAACTTATAGAC
This sequence comes from Dolichotis patagonum, assembly GCA_004027295.1. Lineage (NCBI taxonomy): Eukaryota > Metazoa > Chordata > Mammalia > Rodentia > Caviidae > Dolichotis > Dolichotis patagonum. Next base: position 4,377 of record PVJX010028906.1, on the reverse strand, counting down.
TACATGTTGCAAAATGCTTCATTTCTACTTTTATGCTCTCATGTTCTTGAGTTACAGATAAGCACAGAGGTCACAGCTAGTTGCTGTTTCAGTGAAGCTCACCTATGCCTGAGAGGTATGAGCTCTGAGTTCTAGGTGATCTAGCTAAATCTCATCACAAAATAGTGTTCTTCAAGCTCTATGCAATTGTGGTCACACAGTGACACTACTTCATACTCAAACTTCCGTGACCTGCTTTGTGAAGACAAGAACTCTCCTTAGGATCTCCCTCCACAACAATTCAACAGGACCCTCTGAGCCAAAAAAAATACATGTGTCCACTGTGGATGTGATCACATCCCCTTCTTTATTTTTATGCTGTTCTTGTTATATACATCATATACAGCAGTGAGACTTGGTCCATTAAGATCTGACTTGAAGCCAGGCACAAGGATTCCAGTAGTCTTGGCACAGTAGGAAACTCAGGCAGGAAGATCCCAAATTTGATTCCAGCCTGGCACCTCAGCAACTAAATAAGACTCTATTTCAAAATTAAACAATAAATAAATTAATTAATAAATTAATAAGAATTAAGGCTCTAGCTCAATGTAAAGCATTGGGTTCAACCTCAGACCAAACACACGCACACAAACATGCACACGCACAGAAACACACAGGTGTGCACACGTAAACCTGCATGCACACACACACATGGAAAGGGACTTGTTTTACCTTGAGTTTGTGGATTAGCTTAATGGTTGCCTACCTCACACTGAAAGCTGTTCCCTGGAGGAAAACACTGAGCTCTGCACCTCAAAGCTTTTATTTCTGTCTCTGTGTACATGCAGAGCTCACTTTATAAGTAATGACATGTATTTGTATGAGGTGATGACTAGTGGTCACAGCCTGGACTTGTTGTTTCCATCTCTGTGAAAGAGTAGCACCATCAGGAAGCACTTACTTTGGGAGGCTGTGTGCCAGCTCCACATCACATAACCAGAGATGAGTGGGGTGGGATGATGGGGGAGACCCCAGCACTGAAGGCCATCCCCCAAACCACTGTATGATGTGGTTGCAGGGCAAAGGTTCCCTAGTGTTGGATGTTTTTTATCCCTAGAATGAGTTTTCTTTTCAATTTTCAGTCTAGTTTCAATTTTCATCATGTGGAAACCCAGTTTCCCAGTATCATTTATTAAAAGGAATATCTTTCTTGCAGTGAAGGTGTTGGGCTCCTTTGTGAAACGTAAGGGAGCTGAGTATGCTTGCCTGCAAGTATTTTGTGTATCCACTATTAACCTCCATGGATTCATAGGTCTGTTATGTATATATATATATATATATATATATATATATATATATATATATCATACTGCTGTTTTTATCATGATAGCTTTGTCATTTAACTTCAAATCAGGGATTGTTGACTTGACAGTGGTGGTCGCCGGGCAGCCAAACCAGGCGCCTCTAGTGAGCGGAGAGGAGCACGGGGAGCTCGAACGGCGCAGGCAGCGCCCGGGGTTCCCAAGGTTCCTGCTCCAGGCTCCTGCTTGCAGCAGGCTCCAGCTGCGGCGACCACGGCCACTGAGGTCTGGGAGGGCGATGCTGCGGCTCTCCGCAGGAGCGTGGGAGCCAGTGTCCTGGCCTCTTCCTAAGGAAGTCTCCCAGAAAGCAGCATCTCAGGCTGTCTCTTTGGGACCTGAAAGTCTCGGACCCCTAGAGTGGCCTGGGCTGTTTGGATCGAAAGTCTACGCAGACCTGCATTTCGGCGCGACACTTTGGGACTGGTACACCCGGCCTTCATCCCCAGGGAACTGCCTGGAGATCGGAATCCGGGCCAGGTCTGTTTGGGCCCATAGACCCGCCCTTCACCCCCAGGAAGTCTCCCAGAAAGCAGCATCGCGGCCTGTCTCTTTGGGACAGGAACCTCGCGGACCCGCAGAGTGGCCCAGGCTATTTGGATTGGGAATATTGTGGAGACTGGCATCTTGGCCAGGTCTGTTTGGGACCAGGAAGTTTTCAGAAACCAACATTCTGGCCTGACTCTTTGGGACCTGTAGGCCCTTCACTTGCAGGGAACCTCCTGGAGACCTAGCTGGGACAAAGCATGGTGCCCTGGCTGGCCTGAGATTCCACAGGCTCTGGGGTGACCACACCCAGCATTTGCCTTACAACTTAGGGAGCCAGGAGCCCACAAAGGGGAGTTAGGACCCTATGAGGAAGCCAGGAGCCTGTGGGGGAGCCACTGCCCCTCCAGGAACTGAGGGTGTAACAGGTAATTTGCCACACAAGCAGAGAAAGCTTTGGAACACCGCTCAAAGTAAGGAAATATAGAAAAATGAAAAAGCAAAGACCAAAAGGCAGGCTCAAAGCCATAGCCCTCCCCAAGAAAGCTTAGAAGCTGTGTACATAGAAAAAAAAGAAGCCATACACCTGAAATGTCTGAAATGATATCAAATGAAATACATATGCAAATAGGGAAAGCTATGGCGAAATTCAAACCAGAAATACTTGCCCAGGTAAAAGAAGAATTGATAAAAACAGTGAAAGAAATAGTGAACGCATCTAGTGAAAACACAGCTAAAAAATTAGAGGAACAAGGCAAACACATAGAATCACTCAAAGAACAATATAAGAAACAAACAGAATGTATCAAGCAGATTCAAAGAGATATACAGGAAATCAAAAATTCTACTGAAAGCTGTAAAAACCACCTCAATGAATGTGAAGACAGAATTTCAGACCTCGAAGATAAGATTGAAGCCAGTGAGCAGGAAAGACAAGATCTTTTAAAAATAACAAAGAATCAGGAAATAACAATTCAACACCTGCAAGATGATGCAAAGAAAAATAACATAAGATTAATAGGGATAAATGAAAAAGTAGGGGACAGCCCAAATGATACCAAGAGGATATTTACAGACATAATAGCTGAAAACTTCCCAAACATGAGAAGAGAAACAGACATCTGGATAAGTGAAGCATACACAACTCCAAACAGCCATAACCAAAATAAAACTACACCCAGACACATAATAATCACCATCCCAGAAATCCAACATAAGAACACAATACTAAAAGCTGTTAGAAAGAAAAGATAGATCACCTATAAAGGAAAACCTATCAGAATCACGGCAGACTTCTCAACACAAACAATGAAATCAAGAAGAGCATGGAGTGAAGTATTTCAGATCCTAAAGGAAAACCACTTTCAACCCAGACTGACATACCCTGCAAAACTGTCCTTCAAAATGGACAGAGTAATAAGATACTTCCATGACAAAGAACAGCTGAAGAACTTCATGAACACCAAACCAAACCTACAAAGAATACTGAAAGACATTCTAGATACACACGGGAGAAAACCACCAAGCAAGGCAGACAATTAAAGAGAATCAAAAGCTAAAGACACAACAGCAGAAAGATAACATGTCAACAATAAACCAATATATAACAGTTACAACCATTAATGTAAATGGCCTCAACTCACTAATCAAAAGAAACAGACTGGAAGAATGGATCAAGAAACAACATCCAACCATATGCTGTCTACAAGAAACCCATCTAACCCAAAAGGACACTCATAGACTGAAAGTCAAGGGATGGAAAACAATACTTCATGCAACAGGAAACAAAAAAAAAGCAGGAGTGGCAATCCTGTTTGCAGACAATGTGAATTTCAAACAAAGAATGATCCAAAGAGATAAAGAAGGTCACCACATACTAGTTAGGGGAAAACTTCAAGAGGAAGAGATAACAATCTTAAATATATATGCACCAAATTCCAGAGCACCCAGCTATATATAGGAAATACTAACAGAAATGAAAAATCAAATAAGCAATAATACAATTATAACAGGAGACCTTAACACACCATTGACCCAAAGGGACAGATGAACTAGACAGAAAATCAGCAAAGACATAACAGTACTGAATCACACCTGTGAACAAATGGACTTGACAGATGTATACAGAGTGTTCCATCCAACAACATCAGAATACACCTTCTTCTCAGCAGTACATGGGACATTCTCTAAAATAGACCATATACTAGCCCACAGAACATATTTAAGTAAATGCAAAAGAATTGAAATTATCCCATGCATGTTATCGGATCATAGTGCTCTGAAACCAGAAATTAATGATAAAAGAAATTGCAAAAAACCTACAAACACATGGAAACTGAATAATACACTCCTGTGCAATCAGTGGTTCACAGAGGAAATTAAAGAAGAAATTAAACAATATTTACAAGTAAATGAAAATACAGACACAACTTACCGGATTTTGTGGGATGCAATGAAAGCAGTCCTCAGAGGAAAATTTATTGCATTGAGTTCCCACATCAGGAAGACAGAACGAACACAAATAAACAACCTGATGCTACAACTCAAACATCTA
>PVJX010028905.1:0-23427 GCA_004027295.1 Dolichotis patagonum | reverse complement strand
TAGCTAGAGTGTCTACATAGGTAGAAAGCTTAGAGGTTAGAAGCCAAAGAACCTATGGATTAATACTAGGCAAAATACTATTCTAGAGATTTTGGACAACTTCATCTCCGCTTCCTTAGTAAAGTAAAAATCATTATTATGTGCCTTGACTCCTTCACAGTGTGGTTATAAAATATAATCATTTCATGAACTTCATTCTATGATTCTGGTTGCAAACTTAATTCAATGACAACTGAATCAAATTTCTCCACAAGGTCAGTATTGGACCTAACTACTGAATTTGATTTGGTTCTGGTCCAATTTGTTTTGCAACCAGAATTGTGGAAAGAACTGAGTTGAACTGAGGTACTACTTTATATGAAGGTTTATACTTTAAAGTGGGAAGTATGTAAAATGCCAGCAATGTAATTGTTTGGCAATAAAAGGTACTTTTAAGTGTTTTCATTATTCTGTTGTTTTAAAATCAGTCCTTTTTTAGAAGAATCCAATTTCATGTCCTTGGGTTATTGACTCTTTCAGTGGTAACTAAGGAAGATAGTAATTAAGCTCAATTATGTAGCACTTCCATAGAGCTATTTTAGTTGTATTTATTTGTAATAGAGCCATTCAATTTCAGTGAAAATTAAATAACATAGTGACTGTGTCATTATATTTTTCCCTTCACTGTAAGTCTCTTTATGGTATCTATAGCTTGCTGTTCATGTGAACACCAGGAGCAAATCAGAGAGCATTTGTGAAAGCAGATTGGCAAAACAGCCCTGCCGAGTCATCTGCAGCCATCTTTCTTTCCCTGTTCCTCAGAATTGTGGAGAGTTTATAATGTGGGTCACAAATTGTGTGAAACTTTTTATACTTAAAAGTAAACTAAAAATAAAATTCTGGTTAATGTTGTGTGGTGAGGGGAACAATTCTGATTGGAATAAAATGACACTATTTGGAGAAAACTGATGATTTCTCAAATGACCAGTGATGCTGAACATGTTTTCATATACTTATTTGCCATTTGTATTTCTTCATCTTAGAAGTATGTATTCATCTCAGATGCGCATTTTTGGATTAGGTATTTGACTTTTATGGACCTGATCTTTTTAAATTCTTTGTATGTTCTAGATAGAAATCCTATGTCTAAGGGACAGTTGGCTAAGATTTTTCCCTATTCGTGGATTTTGTTTTCCTTCTGTTGGAGATTCTTTTGACATGCAAAAACTTTTAATAAGACCAGACTCCAGTTGTTGATCCTGGGAAGGATTTCTTGTGCAATTTGATTTTCATTCATGAACTCTGCTTACCCCTATGTCCTTAAGATTTCTACCTACTTTGTCTTTTAGTAGATTTAGTGTGTCTGTTTTAATATTTAGATCTTTGATCCATTTTTGACTTAGAGTGCATGGCAATAGACATAGGTCTAGTTTTAGTTTTTTCAGCATATGGAAAGCCAGTTTTTCCAGAACCACTTATTAAAGAGGCTATCTTTCTTCCCTTAAGCTTGTTTGGCCCCTTTGTCAAAGATAAGTGGCTGAGTGCATTTGTAGTTTTGGCTGTGTCTTCTAATCAGTTCCATTGATCTTCAGATCTGTGGGTTTTTTTTTTTTTGCCAGTACTATGCTAATTTTATCACAGTAGCTTTGTAGTGTAATTTCAAGTCAGGGGTTGTGATGTTGCCTGCCATGCTTTTGTTGCCCAGAATTGCCTTTGCTATTCTAGGTCTCTTCTGGTTCCATATGAATTTTAGGAGTGATTTCTCTAGATCTGTGTGGTATGCAAATGGTACTTTGATTGGAATTACATTAAATCTGTATAACAATTTTGGGAGTATGGCCATTTTCACAATGTTTGTTCTTCCTATCCATGAACAAGGAATGTCTTTCCATTTTCTGAAATCCTCTTTGATTTCTTTTTTCAGAGTACTGTAATTTTCACTGCATAGATTTTTACTTTGTTAGATTGATTGCTAAGTGTTTCATTTTTTTGGATTCTATTGTGAAGGGTGTGGGTTCTCTTCTCTCTCAGTGAGTTTGTTGTTTGTGTATAGGAATGTTATTGATTTTTGAGTGTTGATTTTGTATCCAGCTACATTATTGATTTGTTTATTAGAAGTCTTTCAGTGAAGTTTTATGGGCTTCTATATAGAGTATCATGTCATCTGCAAATAATGATAATTTAACTTTTTCTTTTCCTGTCCTTATTCCTTTTATTTCGCACTCTTGTCAAATTGCTCTGGCTAATGTTTTCAGAACTGTATTGAATTGGAGCATTGATAGTGGACATCCTTGTCTTGTTCCTAATTTTAGTTTGAAAGCTTTTAGTTTTTGTCCATTTAGTAAGATGTTGGTTGTTAGTTTATCATATGTGGCTTTTATCAGATTGAGGTAAAGACCAACTCTGATTTTTCTGTAGGGTTTTTATCCTGAATGAGAGTTGGACTTTATCAAAACTTTTCCTGCCTCTAATGAGATGATCATGTGACTCTTATCTTTGGCTCTATTAATATGTTATATTATGTTTATTGATTTGTGATGCTAAACCATCCCTGGATTCCTGGGATGAATCCCACTTGGTCATAGCGTGTAATCGTCTTGATTTTTTGTTGCATTTTGTGTCATTGAAGATTTTTTGCGTTGATGTTCATTAGGGAGATTGGCCTGTAGTTCTTTTTTGGTTGGGTCTTTGTCTGATTTTGATATTAGGGTAATACATGCTTCCAGGAATGAGTTAGAATTGCTTCCCTTTCATTGAAGAGTTTGAGGAGTATTGGCTTAAGTCTTCCCTAAATTTCTTGTAGAGTTTTACAGTGAGGCTAGGGATTTAGCTCAGTGGCCTGGGATTTAACTCAGTAGCTCAAGTGTTTGCCTGCTACGTGCAAGGTTGTGAGTTTACTCCCTGGTACTGGGGGGGGGGGGGATTCACCAGTGAATCCATCAGAACCTGGGCTTTTTTTGTTGGTAAGGTTCTAATTACATTTTCAGTTTCATTAACTGAAATTGGGTTATTCACCAGTTTTACATCTTCTTGATCCAGCTTTGGTAACTCATGTTTCCAGAAATCTGTCCATTTCTTCTGTGTTATCAAACTTACGAGAGAAAAGGTTTTCAAAGTAGGTATTGAAGAACTTTTGTAATTTCACAAGGTCTGTAGTGATTTCACCCTTTTGATTCCTTACTGCATGAATTTATGTTTTTTCTTTCCTTTTTTGATAAGGTTGACTAAGGGCTTATCAGTTTTATTCTTTCAAAGAACCAACTCTTTGATTCATTAATTCTTTATGTTGTTTTCTTAGTCACAATTGCATTAATTTCCACTCTGATCTTTTTAGTTTCTTCCCTTCTTTGGGCTTGTTTGTCTTCTTTTTCTAGATATTTGAAGTGTAGCATCAGGTTATTTGTGTTTATTCTATTTTCCTGATGTGAGAATTCACCACAATGAATTTCCCTCTGATGACTGCTTTCATTGCATCCCACAGGTTTCAGTAACTTGTATTTGCATTTTTATTTGCTTGTAGATATTATTTAATGTCCTCTTTAATATCCTCTGTGATACATTGATTATTCAGAAGGGTATTAATTAGTTTCCATGTTTTTATGGAATTTTTGCAGTTTCTTTTGTCATTAATTTCCAATTTCATGGTACTATGGTCAGATAATATGCATGGAATAATTTTTATTCTTTTGCATTTACTTAAGCATGTTCTGTGGGCTAGTATATGGCCTATTTTAGAGACTGCCCCATGTCTAGCTAAGAAGAATGTATATTCTGATGTTGGGTAGAATATTCTGTGCCCATCTACTCAGTACATTTGTTCACAGATTTGATTCAATTCTATCATTTCTTTTCTGATTTTTGTCTGGTTGATCTGTCTCTTTGTGACACTGGAGTGTTAAGTTCCCCCATTATGATTGTATTATTGCTGATTTGATTTTTTGTGTCTATTAATATTTGTCTTATGTAGCTGAGTACTTCTATATTTGGTACATATATATTTAGGATTGTTATCTCTTCCTCTTGAAGTTTTCCTCTAACAAGTATGTACTGACCTTCTTTATCTCTTTGGATCATTCTTGGTTTGAAGTTTACATTGTCTGCAAACAGAATTGCTACCTCTGCTGTTTTCTGGGTTCCTGTTGCACGGAATTTCCGTCTGTGAATTTCCTTTTGAGTTAAATGCGTTTCTTTTATATAGCATATTGTTGGATTTTGTTTCTTAATCCACTCTGCCAGTCTATTTCTTTTGGTTGGTGAATTGAGGTTTACACTAATGGTTATAACTGATACATATTGGCTTATCTTTGTCAAAATTATTTTTCTGTTGTTGGTTCCATACTTTTACTTTTCTGTTCAGTTGCTTGTCTTGCTTGTTGGTTGCTTTTTCTTTCAGTTGTTCTTGGAGTTGTGGTTATTTTTAGTTCTTTCTAGAGTATCTTTCAGTACTCTTTGTAGGTTTGGCTAGGTTGTCTTTGTTATGGAAGTATCTTATTTCTTCATTGATTTTGAAAGATAGTTTTGTAGGAAACATCAATCTGAGTTTCAAGTTGTTTTCTTTGATTACTTGAAATTAATACTCCATGCTTTTCTTAACTTGCTGGTTTGTGTTCAGAAGTCTGCCATGATTCTGATAGGCTTTCCTTTATCGGTGATCTGTTTCTTTTCTTGAGCAACTTTTAATATTCTGTTTTTATGCTGAATTTCAGGAGTTCATATGCCTCACTTACCTGGAAGTCAGGTTCTTTTCCTCCCATACTTGAGAAATTTCCCAGATGACTGCTGGTCACTGGGCGCAGGCTGCCAGTCTCTGCAGGCCTCAGAGATGGTTTTCAGGTGTGGGCAGGCCACTGGGTGCAGACTCCCCTACATTTAGTTTAAAAGAATGAAGTGGCTTTGTACGTTAAATTTATTTTGTGGAAATCACCAATTTATTTTGTTAAGAAAAAAATAGTTACAGAACGATACATTCATTATATTTTCCCTTATATAAGAAAAGCTGTCTAAAAATGTGCATATATACCTGTAATTACGTAAATATACAAAGGTTGGAAGGATCTACACCTGTCAGACAAACAGTGGTGTCTAAAGAGAAGTTAGATTTAGGGAAAGAGAGGGTAAGGCAAGACTTTGAAAAAAATTTGTGTTCTTCATACTGTTTGAAACTTTTTATGGGAATATATCCACTTGAAAAATTAACTTTAATACAGAACATAACAAAAGTGTTCGATTACTTTCTGAGTTTTGTTCCATTATTTTTAGTTTATGCCACAGTAAAAAGAATGGCTGTTTTCACATCTGTAAATGACGTAGAAGGGTACCCAGCAAACAGTGTTAACTTGTTGGGCAGGGCTGGTGATACCTAAATTTCTGTACTTGGACCTTTTTCAGCGAGCACTGATCATTGTAGTAAGTGTTTAAAGTCGAAGCCCCTCTTTTGTAGGCAGTAATGTGCTGGGTGTGCAAAGCAAATCATCTCAAGTAACCAGAGTGCCGTTCATGTTCTTACTCAGGCTTTCACAGTCCTTGTCTCTGTCACCCGTAGAACATGCTCCCTAAAGGCAGCTTCCTCAGTGCCCTGTCCTACAGCAAAAGCACTCACTGCGGGAGAGGCCTGTAGCCCTGCCTGGCTGGAGGCATCAGCAGCCTGTTGAGGGCAGCCTTCTTAAACTGAGTAATTTGTCTGTCTCATCCGCTTAGGATGTTTACAAGCCACGTCGGAAATACAAACGCCAACAGGGGGCAGAGGAGCTGCTTGATGAAGAATCTCGAATCCATGCTACACTTCTAGAATATGGCAGGTAATGAATGAGGCCCAGTCTAGGTATCTGTTTAATAAAAGAAAAGCTGGTTTAAATTGCCTGATTGTGTTAACTGGAGTCTGTCTGATCGTGTTTCTTGTTCTTACCCCTGAGATTTCCAGCATCAGGGACTCACCTCTCTGGTGTTAGCTAAGTGTCTGTGGCTTGCCTTTGTACTTAACCTTTGAAATGTGCTTATGACAGTGGCCCTGGCTCTGTCCTCCTGAGCCTTTTGTAAAGGCTATGACATGTCTGAGTTTCAGGTGCTGCCACTTATTAAAACCTTATGTAAACAGAAGAAATGGCAGTATTATCATCAGGTTTATGCTGTTAGAATAATACTTTTGGATTTATGTGACTGTTGTCTTAATTGGGGAAATGAAGACTTGAAAATTAGTGGTCACTTAATAATACCTAGTTTTTTAAAACGTTATTTTGTAACCTATTTTTACTTTTGAAAACCACAAAGACTGCTTCTCTCCATTAAATGTTTTGGTTGACACTAGGTATTAACCTCCATTTATGTCCTGCATTCTTTACTTAGGGTTTCCGATCCCTTGATGTGAGTATATCACCGCCTGTTCTTTTTGCTGTGCTGGCAGAGGTCCCTATCCACTGCTTTGCTTGCAGCCCAGCCCTTTTTGGGTGGCTGGAACTAACTGCACTGACATTAGCATCTCCCTGAATGAGTGTCTGCCTTCTCCTTTTGGATACTAGAGAAAACCAGTAGGAAGGAAATCAGGCGTAATCATTATAAATTTCCAAGGAAAGGCAACATTTTTCTTCGAGATGATAACATGAAGGCAGGTCTTTCCTTCTAAAGGAAAAAAATCAGTCTATGTAAAAACAAATGAGATAGTTCTGGTCCTCAGCCAGATGTGACCACCATGATACCTGTTTTAATTTTAAAAATAAATGTGAATAAAGTGAATTCCTCCTTCTGGAAGCTTACGAGGCAGGCCTGAAGGGTTATGTATAATAGAGTTCTTTTATGTTGTGTGGTATGTGTGCTTGTAGTGTAAATGAAAAAGCACACAACTAGGGGGGTGACCTGCCTTTAAGTGGTCAGAAGAGTTTTCTTCTATCTTTATGGAGAGATACATGGGACTTGGGGATTGAGTCATTCAGATTTAGTTGTTTATTGCTCCATCTGGTTAATTTATAAAGTCCTGGGGCCTTAGGTAAGGGCTCACTACCCGAGGGTGTGTCCTCTGCCCCACGGGTCTCCGCAGACTAGGGGCGTAGAAAAGGAAGCAGTGTTCCAGATATAAGGACACTAGTGCCAAGCTTTGGTGAGACCTCGTGTTGGTTAGGGTTCCCTTTGTGAGAGCAGGGTTCTGACACTGGTTTCAGCAGAAAGGCTTCATTGATCACAGGAAGGAGTGGGCACCAGGCTGGTCCCCAGGCCTCACAGAGCTGGGCCAAGGGCGCTCCTTATGGCTGCATGCTTAGGAAGCTAGTTGGCAGCCTGGGAAATTAGGAAACTGGGGCCACAGCTGTCCACAGCAGACCGTGCCACTTCTGCCCAACTCAAGAAGCCATTGCTGAAAGCCCAGGAAGCCACTGTGGCAGCTGCTGACTGTGAAATCACAATTCTCCCTGTGGCCTTCAGTGGAACCTCTGTGCCCTCCTGGAGTCCTTGATTAACTGTTCCTCATTTACAACTCCAACAAACACTTCCGGTTGTTAAGACCAAAATAGTAGTCAGAACCCTAGCTGTCATTATTATGGAAAATAGTCTTTTCTTTTTCTGCTTCTGCAGCAGTACTACAAGAAGATACAATCAATATTGATTAGGCTAATTCTCAGAATTTGCCCCAAGGCCTTTTACAGAATTTATGTGGAGACCTAAATAACTTCAGATTCAGTCTGCCGTATTTTAATCCTGTAGTTTTGTGCCTAAAGAATGCCCTGGGAACATTGCCCAGGTCTCCAGTTATGACAGAAAACCCAGGCTAAACTTTTAGCATCTTGATTTTTCCATTTTTTTCTTCTACATTTAGTTTATTAATTCAGTAAACATTGGAGATACAAAATGTAAAAGGGAGGCTGTGAGGTAGCTCTGTGATAGTACACTTGCTTAAGCATGCGTGGAGCCTTGAGTTCAATCCCCACCATCACAAAAGGAAGACAGAATGTAAAAGTAGGATCATTACCTTCAAGAAGAAGGATGCAGATGCATAACCAGGTAGTTGGATGTCATTGGTTCTGGGAAATGAGAGGAGTCTGCCCGGAAGCTAGATGGATGCACCAGGACCCGTGTGCGTGCGTGCGTGTGTGCGTGTGTGTTGGGGGTGCTTTGGAGAGAAAGCTGCTTTAGAGCTAAGAGGTTGAGGGCTGAGGTGTAAATCAGGAAATGAGGGAGAGAACAGCACGTGCCAAACTTCCTGTTCAGGCAGTGGTAGAGCAGTAGTATGCAAGGTGGCAGGTCACTGCCCGGGGGCTGCGAGGAGGAAATGCCTGTCCTCCTGAGCGGAGAGGCCTGCCTTTGACAGACTGCATAAGGAATGAGCAGGAGGATGGGAGGGACTTAGGTGCAGGCACCAGAGCAGGAGAGGCAGCACTGGGTCAGGCAGGTGCAGCGTGGCCTGAGTGTGGTTCAGAGTAAAGTGTGTAATTGTTTTTTCTTAAGCCGGTGCATGTAACTTTATTTCCTTACAAGCTCTTTAAAATTATGTGAGGCTGGGTGTTTTGCATTATGTTTTTGTTTTAGGTTTAATACTTTTTCTTTGTTATATTTCTTTTTTTAAGACATAGATGAATGGGGCCAGGGGTTTAGCTCAGCAGCATAAGTGCCTGCTTGGCAATGCAAGGTCCTAAGTTCGATCCCCGGCACCAAAAAAAAAAAAAAAAACATAGATTAATTAGAACCAGAAGGTAAACTAATTTAAATGGAAGTGCGTTTCTGTGTCTGTGTGTGTGTGTATGGTTTAATTCAAGTTGCATAAGTGAATGCACATTATTGACATCATTCCTGGGTTCTGTTTGAAAATAAAAAGATATGCTAGATTTGAAATTATTAAAGTAACATTGCAGAGCATGTTTGGCTTGAGCAAATACATTCACATTTGTTTATACAGATATTTTGAAGGCTCTTAGCATACACTGTGGTTCTGAAATACAGTTCCTGATTCAAAGAGTAATGACTGCACTTAAGGAAAATGTTACGTTCTGCCAATAAAGAATTCCAATTTATAGCAGTTGTACAGCAAATAGTATAGCTGGCCTTTTCTTCAGAAAATGGTGGACTGTATTTCTGTTTAAGGCATTTATAACATTTTCTCCAGGGACCAAATAGGCTGAATTCTCTTTTGTGCTTTTCATATAAAAACCAAACCAGAATGCATTCGACAGACTTTATTGTGATTTTTTAATAGTAACTGAACTCTGCTTTTTGTGACCTGCAGGAGATACGGATTTAGCCGCCAGAGCAAAATAGAGAAGGTAAGAAAAAAGTATAGATAATGAGAGGGATTATTTGAGAGGTGGCAGTGACCACCCTTTGGCCTCTACCAGACACTGATAGCCTGGGGCCCAGCTCCCTGGGAACCCTGGCATGGGTGGCAGGTATGTGCCAGCTGCCCTTTTCCCCTGTGCACCTGTCCTGGCATTTCCATTCTGCTGCTTCTGCAGGCTGAACACTTTCACCCTTGGCACTCGAGGTGTAGGGTGATTGAAAGTATGTCACAAGGGGTTAAAAGTCCTGTGCCAGAATGAGGGCCTCTAGATAGGTGTGAACAGGGTACCAGAGGAGAGATGGCCTTCAACTGTAGATTACAGGCCTGCCTGCCAAAAGACAGCTGAGTATGAAAGAGCCAAGTAAGTTAAGTTGGGAATTTCTAACTTCACAAATGAGTCCAAATGATTTCTTTTCATTTGTGTATTTATTAGTGATCCTTAATTGTTAGCATCAGAGCAGGTACATAGATATTACATTGCCAACCCCTGTGTTTCAGGCCCTTTGTTAAGAGATCTGCAGGCATTGTTTCACTTAACAGTGCTATGAAGAGGATTCTTGTTTCTGTTTTTTGAGTCACAAAAGTAATGCTCAGAAAGGCTCAGTGATTTTTCCAAGGTCACACAACCTTACAGTGCTGTAATAAGAATCCAAATCCAGACCTGTTTGATATCAAAGACTATGCTTATAATCACTGCTTTGTGATTAAGAGAGGGCCTGCTAAAGTGGTCAGTGGCTTCTTAAAAATAGTGTCCCTCAGTTTGAGATCTGTTAGAATTTCTTTTCACATTGCCCACCTAATCTCAGATTTCTTCAGCTAGGACCTGCTCCTCTCACTGCTCTTCTGCTGCCCCTTCACTTGTCCAGTTCCCCCACCCCTCTGTGACCTCCTATAGTCATTGTCATCTTAGTCATTAGGGACTGACAGTGACCGGGAGCATACATTCTACAGCCAGACAGGCTGGTTTAAAGTCTGAGCACCTCCTCTTCACTGTGAGACTGAATAATTTGCATAACTAGTATACCTTCACTCTCAGCATCTGTAAAATGGGGTAGTCATTGTGTCTGCCTCAGAGCGCTCTAAAGGACCTAGAATGACCCCACATGTAATAAACAGTTAATAAGCAGAAGCTGGTACAAGAATTGGTTTATTCACAGGCATATAATGATAGTGATGCTTCTTTTTTAGTTTTGTCATTTTTTCTCCATATTTGTGTTTCATTCAGCCAGATAATCATTTTTTGCAGAGTATTTTGTGAATTTGAATTATATCACCTGATATATAGCAAGGGATTGATGTGTACATCTAATTTGGTATATAATTTGAATCTGAAAAGAATTTTGTGCGTATGACTATTCTGAAATACAGTTTGGCTAAGACAAAAGAAAATCATAAGATGTTCATAAAATAGTATACAAATTGGGCTTATTTTGTCATTGTTATAGCAGATGACCCATTTAGATTAGAATCTTATTTTCCATTAACATATCCAAGTAGTCAGGAGTCCACGATGTTTTCTGGAGAATGATAGACGTGTTACAGAAAAGCATCCTGAAGTGGGGGTGGCCGAGAGAGAAAGAAATGGGAGGCTAATCCTCCCCTTCACACGTGATAACCAGAGATCAGCAGTGACCCTGAGGTCAGTCAGCTGGTGGATGGTGGAGTTGAGGTTTAAACCGAGAACCCTAGGCTTGCCGCCCCTGTTTGAGGAAGAGCAGTTAATGCAGGGTGTCTTGGGCGTGGCACAGAACATTGAGAGCCCATGGCTCTGTCCAGGTGGAGCAGGTTGATCAACAGAAGAGGCAGTTTGAATTTTTTTTTACTTTAGACCAGTGGTTTTTAAACTTGTTTGTTCACTTGTAGCAATAAAAATTTATTTTTTATTGTGATTCAGTATACATATTCATATTCCCCCTCCAAAGCAAGTTTCATTGACCAATACTGTACTGAATGCTTACCACCTACAAAGCAATGTGATATGTACTGTTACTTTTATTTGTATAGATTCTAGTAAAACCTGTTAGATCACTCACTAATGGATCTTAGCTGACAGTTGAAAGAAACACTGCCTTGTATGTGACTTGTAAGGTCTTAAGAGTAGGAGGAAGACAGAATCAGAGTAGAAGAGTAAGTCTGGTAAATGTGACCTGATATTCATTTAATCAATGAGCAGGTGGGAAATGGCAACAGGCATTAGCAGGCCTTGAGTGTGAAGTGGCGGCTATGTGGCTTGAATGTAAGCATTGGCTATGACTGTCCGTTCTGTCAGGGTCTGACTCAGCTCTCTGTAGCTATGTGTTTAACAAACTCATGACTCTTTGCGGTGCTGTCGTTTCTCTGTTGAGTTTCCAACTCTGGTGCTCAGCCGTTTTTACGTCCTCCTTTGTAGGCTGAGGACAAGAAAACACCACTTCCTGCAGGACTGTCAGCTACAGAAAAAGCAGATGTCCATGAGGAGGATGAGCTTCAGGCAGCTGAAGAGGTATGTACTCTGTGTAGGTCTTTTGAGGTTTCAGTCATTTGAGGAGAAAGTTACTGCCATCCTTAGCTTTCCTAGATAGCCAGCCAGGAGCTGTCGTCTATGGCTTCCATCACCTGTCATGAAGTTTGCCATAAAACCAGACCAAGAAAATGACCCTGGGATGTCATCACAGAGACCTACAGGGCATTTGCTTCATTTTTTTGTGGGCAGAGTCACTCACTGCTGCTCTTTCTCTTCCTCTTTCAGCAGCGTATTCAGTCACTGATGACCAAGATGACCACCATGGCAAATGAGGAGGTGAGTGGCCTTGGGTGAGGGTGAGGGGAGATACAGAGGAGGATTTGACTCTATGGTTCTGCTCTCGAGGCTTCCTCCTAGCGGGACCCTCTCTTTTCAGCAATAATGCCTTGTTCCTGTGGGTTCCCTTTTGGGAAGCTGGTCTATACTGTATAGGATTGTAGTCTGCAGAGACCTGTGAGAAGGGGACTTGAGGGCCTTTGTGAGATTAGGATGTTCCTGCTGGCTCACCCTGCAGGCCTCTGCTGGGAAGAGGGGTCAGCCTTGCCTCTTTCTAACCACGGATTCCACTCTCCCAAAGGAACCCCTAGCTTCTTCCCCCTTCAAATGTCATTAGGTAGAATATGGAGTTCAGAGTTCATAATTGATCTTTTCAGAGAACAAGCCCGTCCAGAAGGTTAGCCAGGCACAGTACTCACAAAGATCATTTCTTTTGCCTTAGAGAGATGTTTGGGCTCTGAGATTTCTTGTCTTCTAGTTTTTTTCTTCTTTCCCTTGAGTTCTGGGCCCCTGAAATACCTTACTGGCTTTACTCAGTAGCCATCCAAGAGGCCTGGAAGTGTGGCAGGAAAGGTGAGGAGTGGTTTCCAGGGGTACCCAGGACCTGAGTGCTAGCTAACACAGTCAGCTGAGTGACTTAGGAGGTAGCTTTGACCTTTGTCCTGTGGCTGTTTTCTTCCTTCTTTATGATGAATAAGGGAACAAAAGGGAAATTATTTTTCCCCTGGAAATATTATCTGTTTTGCAACAATTCTTAGTGTTTAAGGTTTCTAGTTCTGTTAAAGACATGGCCTGGCTTTGAAAGTATACCTCGTGTGATTGCAGAGCCGTCTCACCGCAAGCTCCGTGGGCCAGATCGTGGGCCTCTGCTCTGCTGAGATCAAGCAGATTGTGTCTGAGTACGCGGAGAAGGTAGGTGCTGGTGCCCACTGGAGCATGTACCTCAAGCGGCTTCCAGGGCTTTGCTTTCCCGCCTGCCCAGTCCTGCTTGCTGCAAGTTGTAGTCTGATTTTAATTCATCCAGCGTTTGTCAAAAACAGATACCAGGCTTTACCACACACAGCCATCAGCATTTGCCCATTAGCTAAATTAATTTTGTTCTGCAGTGCCCATTTTTCTATAAATATTAAGAGAAAATTTGTCTTTCAGAGCTGTTACCATGTTTGATACATCGTACCCTGAGGTATAGCATAGGCATTTTTTCTTCCCTACCAGACTTCTTATAACTCTGGCTCAGTTTGGCAATTGGACTGAGGATTGAAGCTTTTTGCCACTTAAGAGATAAACCCCATAACTCAGCCAAGCCCAAGGCAAAATTTTTTGTTCTATTTTATTAAAAGAATATAGAATGAACAAAAGCCTCAAAGTCATATGTCAGCATTAGATTTTTTTTTCCATCCTAAGAGGCAGGAGGACCTTGAATATTTCAGAGAGGTGGTGATTAATCATTTTGCACACAACTGATCCTGGTCTGGCTGAGATACTGTATCAGGAAGATCAGATTTACAGGGCATTGTTTAACATCTCTCCTTCCTCAGCCATACTCACACTGCGGCCTTAAAATGTTGAAGTCTATTGAAGCATTTAGCTTTGCTTTCCTTGTCTCAAAAGCCTTGATGACAAATTAGTTCTGCCTCCACACTCTCCGCAAAACGACCTTCTGAAATGATTGCACAGAAGGTATATTCAGGGAAAGGTGTTGCCTATAACTTGGGGATATGATCTTTCCGATCTGCGAAAGTGCTGATGAGCAGACAGTCAATAGGGTAGAGACCACTACATAAAGGTAAGAACAGATTCAAGGTTTTCCCACCCCACAAATGCATACTTCTTAACATGAACTTTATATTTCTGCTCTTGGGGACCCCATAGTTTCCTCTCCTTCTCTATATCCCAGTTTTCTATTTACCACTGACCTGTGTCATCTGAAATTTGACTATTAAAAGAATTCTCCTTACCTTAAAAGAGCAAGTAAACTCATACAGTTTGATGATATAGTTGTGAAAACAGTGATTATTTGACTGCCGTGTCAGCTCACACACCTGAATGGCGTTGAATAAGTCTGTGCCATCCTTAATTTACACATTACTTAACCCAGTTTTCTTGGGAAGGGATAACTACATCAGACCACCCCGCCGCTATCCCTATATTTCTACAGGGACTCTGATTTTTGTCTCTAAATTTAACCATTAGCAGACCAGAGATATGATTTTGGTAAGACAGAAAATAAGCAGAAGATCCCTCCTTTGCTTGGATGTGCACCTGTTCTTTCCAGCCCTCTTCTCCATTAGCTGGGGGATTTCTTCCCTGCCTTCCCCAGCAAGTTTTGCCTTTACCAGCCCTCCTTCTGGGTGTCTGTCTCGTCTCTTGAACTTGTTCTTACCTTTATGTTGTGGTCTCTACCTAATAATCAGGCATGCATTCTCCTATTGATCCTGCATTATTTCCTTCTTCATCCTATTTTTCTAGAATAGAGTGAAGTTAGAAGTAGTTTGAAACTAGAGAAGATGCCAAACCTCTTTCCAGGGTTATAATGTTACTTTGCATGAAAATTGCATGTTAGGTGCTCAGTGCTTGATGGTTTTCTTGAGTAGATCATATAGCATTAAAGGTGCTGATTTTAAAAATTAAATTCCTTTTAATTCTATTCCTATTTCACCATTATTTCACATTTGCTTTGGCCCCAGATACCCATAGTTGTGCATATTTGCAATCTGCATTATGTCCAAGAGAAGTACGACAGTGCAGTAGTTGGAAACACAGTTTGTGGAGTCGAATCTTGTTTTGAATCATCTTCTCAACTTCTCTGATGCGTCATCTTGGCCAGTTACCTAACTTCTCTTTGCCATAGTATCTTCATCTGTAAAATGACAGTAATATTTTTCTGGCAGATGTTTTGAAGAATAAATGATATGTGAGCATAGAATGCCTCAGATGCCTAGCATACTACTGCTTCTTGGCTGTTTGCATTTTTATGTTTTGTTTTGTTTTGTTTTGTTTTGTTTTGTTTTCAGTACTAGGGAAGGAACCCAAGGCTTCACTCATGCTAGGCAAAGCACTGTGCCACTGAGAGCTACATCTGCACCCCTTTTTTGTTTTTTATTTATTTTTTGGTCACATCATATCTGAAACATTTTCCATGAGTCTAACCTTCACATTTATTTTAACATCTATATAATGTATGTTAATACAACACAATTCACAAATCTCCATATCATTAAACTTTATGTGATTTCTGTTTGCTTTTTAGATAATACTGTGAAATTCAAGCCAGTGGTTTCTGCTGAAAGATTTCCTTGGCCTTGCTTAGTTAGATTATGACTTCCTCTGTGCTGCATTCCAGATAAATTGTAGCACTATAAAATACTGTCAATGGTGACGGGGCTTCGTACCATGCCCCACCATTTCTCCAAGCGTTCATGTGTCTAACTCACTGCCTAGTAGCTATGAAATGGACCATTGAGAACTGAAGATGGTTCCATGTTTTTGTTTGCTGTTTTCTCCTGTGTCATCCGTTATATTTTGCTCATTTATCTTTTGGAACAGGTGATGCTTTCTTGTACATTTGAATGAATCTGTTCTAAATTTAAGTATTTTATCACTGTGATACAATTATTTCTGAGGTACTTCATTTTGTTTTTGTGTTGTTTTTCATTATATACAGAGAATTTGTATCTAAATTACGTCAGTCCATTTCATTTTATCATTTCCAAATGAGAAGTTAATTGCTTTTCTGTGGATCTGACAAAGAAGACCATTACTACTTCACTAATCTTTTATTATGTTTAACCTTCCTAAGAGTTTATTTTTATTTAGTCTGAAGCAGGGAATCCATCCTAGTTTTGTTAGTCCTACTCATTTATACTAATATCATTTACCAAATAATATCTTCATACTTATGTTCGTGTTTTATATCTAATATAAACCGCATGTGGACACTTTCTTGTTTTACTGATTTATGCACCTGTTTTCATTTAAGTTCCATGGTAAAGTCAGATGTTTGTGTTTTTGTTGTGTCTTGACATGATTATTTGCTTGTCAATGTTTTTCCAGTGCTTTCCAAACAGAGACCAGTTGTGTTTAACTAGAAACACACCTGTGATTGGAAAGGTTGGGTTTATTGCTGGTTGTGACCAGGTGGTGTCCTACCAGTGGGATGGCAGTTAACGCTGTTTCAAAGGCCTTGGTGTAGGATTTGGATTTGTGTTAGGTGGCTTTCAGGATGTGGAACTTTGTTCTGTGTTGGCATGTTACAAGTAAAGGTATGTCTGTGAATGAGAATCTTAATAAATCTTATCAAAAAGGCACAGTGGATGAATCAGTATTAAAGTTACGTGTGTATGACGGTGAGTATAGCGCATGTTTGGTCATTGTGATTTGGGCAGTGTTTGTTTCTGTTCATGTTCAAATGTGGTTACAGAGTGGTGGTGTTTTTGCCTGGATCCCTGCTGGCAGTCACCAAGTGGTCTGCTCTGTTGTTAGTGTTTTCTAAAATTGCTTGTGTTAACACTAAAGCCTGGATAGAGTGGAGGGCAGCTCTCTGTAACCCCAAGGTCTTGCTGAGGCACCGGGCTGACTCTCAGACGTCAGGACTCCTTTCTTATCCTGGGGTCCTTAGTGTGTATTTTGCTGCATAACAATATAACCACAAACATTGTAACTTAAGAGATCTACATTTATTTTTTCACAGTTTTTGTAGGTCAGTAGCTGGCCACATCCTAGCAGAGTCCTCTGTTTCACACCTCACACAGGTAGAATCTCACCTTGGGAAGGATCTGCTTTATGTGGTTATTGGCAGCATTTGGTTCTTATGACCTGTTAACTGAGGTTAACATTTCTTGCTGGCTGTTTCCTGGAGGCCACCCTCAGTTTCTTGCCAACGGACCTTCCTGGCATCGACAGTGACTTCATCAAGGCCAGTAGGGAGGGATCTCATCTCCAGTTTGTAATACATACATGTATTACATAATATCACATGTATTCTACCACTTTTGCTATGTTTTGTGTGCTAACGTCAGGTCTTAGCTCCCATCTGTAGTCATTTGAAAGACTGTCACAGATGTAAACAGCAGGAAGTAGGGAACATGGGGCCTTCATATGCTTGTCTACATTGTTTATCTTTTTATCTCACTGCCATGGATTGGGCAGAAACTAGGCACTGAGATTTCATATAAAATTGATGCTGCTTCCTCAGCTTTCAGTAGTAAAACCACTGGAGGTAGAGATGAATTGAAAAATGCTCAGGAAGGAATCCATTGGTGGTACTTGAGAAAAGCTAGGTTAGACTGTGACCTAATGTATTTTTGCTTATTGAAAAAATTTTTGAAGGGTAAAGTGACTAATTTTTGAAGGAAAAAGTGTATCATTTAATTTTCGTAGGCTTATTTTCTGCCTCTATTGGCTGTGGCCTGCATTTTATTCTTCTTTGTAACTTTGAAGACTCACTGCCCACCAGTGTCGGAGCTCAGCAAATTAGTATGTGATACTATACTCATTTTGCACATAAGGGAGTTAGAGTTTGGAGAACTTAAGTGATTTGTCCTGTACAGTATAACTTAAGTTCTAGGTTTGAATACATGACTACCTGACTTTGAATTGAAACCTGTCTCATTAGACAGATGGAGCTTCCTTTTGGAGAAGCAAGGATAGGCCATCCTTAGTGTCCACCTTCAAGACGTAGTGACCAGGCCTCCTTTACTATCCCACTGCAGTAAGGAAGGAAGGGGACAGGACACATTGGGAACTGACTGCAGAAACAGATAAAAGTGAAAATGGTGTAGCCTGAACTCTCAGATAGACTCACACCTAAGCTGCAGACGTTGTGGAAGTTTCTAGTTGGGTGTCCCAAGTGGCTTCTCTTATTACTGAAGAATATCACATAAGGTCCTCACCTGCCTTCTTAAAGTGTATCATCCTGGCCAGAATACTGTCAACATCTTGATCTTACTTCCATAATGAGATGTGTGTTAGGTGATAAGGGACTAATTTATAGAGGGATTTTTTTCTTAATAGGTCTTGTAAATTTTCTTGTACAGCAATTAAGAAATTCTGGCACCGTTGCTTCTGACATTTTGCTTCCAAGATCATTCTGTGGCAGTTAGTCAGAAGTCTCTGTCTTGAAGTAAACTCTTTCAGGAGCAGCTAGAGATCTCATCAGGTAATTAGACCTTGGGCATCTTCCAAGGATGCGCACGTGGAAACACAAAAGAAGGAAAGTCTTTAGAGAATGCCCACAGTTACATTTGATTATAACAGATTGTATTCCCTTTCCACCGTAATTTTTATTCTAATTTATGATATAACCAGCAGAGAAGACTGCCTCATAAATTATGTCACTCCCCCAGCTATTGTGCTACATAAGCCTTTGGATTGCAAATGATAAGGGCTCTGCCAGAAGTAAGCAAAGATTCTTCTGTTTGCATGGCTTGGACTGTATTCCTCCTCCAGCCAAATATTGTGTCCCAGAGTTGAAACTTCTGACGGGCAGCCTTTCTGAACTAGTCAGAGTGGGAAATGGTAATTTCCAAAAGGAAAGGAAAGGGTTGGTGTTACTAAACTAACATATGGCTGGCAGTTCTGTGGTCATTGTTCTTAGGAAGTTTATTTACTAGATGGATGTAATCAGTGGAAAAGAATCATTTGTTAATATGCCATCTAGTTGGATGGAATCTACCCAAAAGAATCAATTAATATGTCATCTGTCCTCTGAAAGTAGATGGCCTTGTGTTCTTTTTCTGCCTTAGTTTTACAACGCTTTCACTCCAGTTAGGGAAAAAAGGCTTCTTCTTAAAAGATTTTTAAAGAAAATTGGAGACATTCATTATTTTGGTGACATTGTAAACTTTTAGCTTGATTTCTTTCTGCCAGAAAACTGCAAGGGCAGGGATATAGTTTCATGTAAGTCACAGAGTCAGTCAACCTATAGAAAGATAAACAGGAGACTGATAAGATCTTTATGCTCTCAAAGCAGATGGCAGTTACTGTATTATTATGCAGCTTTCTCATTGCCAAGATACACTATCAATACTTACAGTTTTTTTCTTTATTGACCAGGTTTTGTTTTTGCTTTTGTTTTGTGAGACAGGGTCCCCCTTTGTAACTCAGGCTGGCCTCAAACTCATGTAGCCCATTCTGGCTTCAAACTTGTGATCCTCCTGCCTTAGCCTCTGAAACGTTGGGATTATAGGTATATACCCTTCCCCCAAGCTGTTTTGAATACTTTTGACAAATAATAAACTTGCACAAACCATACCTCAAAGACCAAGACAGTAACTTCTGCCTGCTTTGAGCCAATCCTGTTTCTGTCAGAAATGTTACCATTCTGATTTCTTCCATCTTGGATTTACTTTAGTCTGTCCAGCAACTTTATATAAATTGAATCGGGTGTGCTTGTGCACCTTCTTAAAATTTTTATTTATTTTTATTTGTATATGTTTGCAGTACATGTTTACATTTGTTATGTGGAATTAGTTTGTGTACAGCACACATCTTAATTCCTTTGTTCGTCTTATTTGCCTCCATCTCTTGATAATTCTTGCCATTTGAGAAAGCTCTGTCTTTCTACTTCCTATTATCTTCTGCTTTGCTCTTTATTTATAATCTGGGTTTCTCAGAGAATCCATGAGATATTTGAGGTTAATGTCGTATTTATTTCATTTGACATTAGATCTTAAGGTGCATCCATTGTTCTACCGCTGGCACGAGATTATATCTCTCTTATGGCAGAGCAGTACTCCATTTTTTGTAAATATCACCTGTTGATGGGTATACAGGACACCACCTGTTGATGGGTATACAGGACATAAGAATTAGCTATTTTGAATTGTACTGCTATAAAGATAAGTATGAATGTACCACCATACTATGATGTCTAACTCTTTGAGGAAAATACCTAGAAGGGAAATAGCTAAGTCACATGGAATTTCTAGTTTTAGTTTTTTGAAAAATTTTCATACTGATTTGCATACTAATTTACTGTATAAATTTACTAATTCACAGTTCCACCAACAATGTAGAAGGATTCATTTTTTCTCAGAGCCTTCCTAACATTTGTTACTATTTGATTTGTTGATGCTGGCTAGGAAGCAGAGCAGGGGAACACTGCTAGAGAGAAAGGGGCAAGGGACCAGACATAAAGCTCTGCTGAGACGCAAGACAAATTCTTAGCTGTGAATTTTTGTAAAAATCAAAAAAGCAAATTACATAATCCTAAGATATAGTAGCACATTGCAGGTATTCTCATTCCAAAAGGGAGAAGAAAAAGTCAATGCAAGACCAAAACTTAGCAAGGCAAGTTAAGTCCTATAGCATCAGGCAGATTTTCAAACTCTTTCTTTTTAGGCATCACTTCTTGGGCTGATGTCACAGTGTTACATAGTCCTGACCTAAGTCTCTTTTGGAAGGCCATGAATGCATCTTTCATCTTTATGTCCCTGTCGTATATAATGCATAATAAATACTCAGCAGAGGTTAGTAGATGACTCAGGAACTCTGTAGATACTCACCCAATAGCCGTGGAGGGAGAATTCCCTTCCTGAAACAAACAGGCTATTCCATGGTATTGTGGAGATCACTCTTTACCACATCCATAGCACTGCTCACTCTACCCTGTTTATTTGTCCTGTTGTTCTGTCCTAGGATTAGAACAGTCACTGTGTACAAGAACCACAACTACTGTTTATCTCTAGTGCCTAACAGAGTAGGATTTTCATAAACATTTCTTGAAGGTAGGGTGGGAGGGAGGGAAGAAAGAAGAACAAGAAGATTTTTCAGAGCTCTCTTCCCCTGTGGCACAGTTTAGACATTAGACAAAACAACACCTAGGATATAAAATCTTTATTTCTGAATGAGTCTGTTTTGCTAAGTTAGACTGTGAATATGGTACAGACGTAAAATCTTTCTCTTGTTCTACTTCTCCATTGTGTATTCCTATACCTCACATGTAGAGAGTCTGAGAACAGAGTAATTCAACTAAGGCAGGAAACGCAGAGGGAGAGATTCAAAACTAATCAAAACTAAGAGAGGAAGGAATCCTGTTAATCCGAAGAGAACAATACTACTAAATATGTTGGTATTGCCAAACTGCTCCACAGTTTCCTAAACTCTTTGTGAGTAGTTATATAACACACAATAACAGCGCAACTGTCAGTAAAGATAATATTAGCTAATGAATCATGACCCTAGTTGGATTGTTTCAGGCCATGCAGCACAGCTTATTTATTTCAGTGTCTTTGTCAGTTCACATAAAGGCATAGGCATTGGCCTTGTCAAATTTGAGTCTCAGTGCATTAGTTGAGAAAATAATTGTGAGCTTTAATTTTAGAAAATAAATTTGCACCAATCTGTGACTTGCTTAGCATGCCCTGAGCAAGTTGATGGGGACCAAAGTGGGAGGTGTCAGATTTTCTTCATGCTTCCTAAATGTTAAGTATATTCTGAGCACTTCTGTATTGCTAACCAGGAGACCCTGAGCAAAGCCTCAGACTCACCAAGGTTGTATAAACGTGAGGCTTTGAAATTCACAGAATTTCACTAATAAGAGTCAAGACTATTGAAAAGAACATTTGTTTTTTCAGTTTCATTAGTAGGAACAGTGTAGATCAAAGAATTGCATGGTCATATCCTGTCTGAAGTAGTCAGACTCCATCAGGAGTACCTTAAAAGTGGTTTTAGGGCCAGGTGTTCAGCTCAGTGGCACAAGCGCCTGCTTGGTAAGCACAAGGCTGTGAGTTGACCCCTGGTACAAAAAAAAAGTGGTTTTAAAGTACGTCTGGAGGACAGCAGCCAAGTTGGTAAAAGCTCATTTTGTTATAGAAAGTGTAGGTGGAGAAACTGTGGACATTAGATAGATTGGATTGTCATGTGAAAGAGTGACTACGTTTCATTTCTGTTGCTTCAGAAAAAAGTGGGGCTGTGTGTGTATTTAAGTCTTTCCAGATCTGATCCTTTGTCTGTCTTTGCTGGCCTGTGCTCATGATGTTTTGACTTAATGTGCTTTTGATTTTTGACTATAAAACCCACCATCTTCCTTGGAAATTTATCTGTAGAAATTTTTTAAGCCCTAGGGTTTAAGCTCTGTTCTTCCAGGGACCATCTGGTTTTGCTCCTTATACTTTATTCTGTGTCCATTTTAAATATAGTTCTGACTTTTGTAATGGGCTGTCAGATAATGGCATGGATTTAGATTGTAGAATTGCATGAGGGCCAATTGGTATCGCGGACGTCAGTATAGTTTTATTTTATTGTTGTTTGTTTGTTTCACTTACACCAGGGTTAGGTATACATGGAGCAGTTGTAGCTAAATTGCACCCATCATATAATTCAGCAACAACTCAGATGTTGACTGAGTTTTAACAAGAACTCTCAGGAATGGCCCTGAAGCAAGGGCAGCAGATTGCTGTAGCTGCTGGTTTCAAACAGGAGCCTAAAGAGAATTCTTTTCGTGTCTGATGGCCATTTCAGAGCTTTGGAAATGTAATGGTCAATTTATCAGAAAGAAATAGCAGGTGAGTATGGCAGACTTTGGGAGGCCTGCGGGGGAGAGACCCTGGTGCCTCGGGACCTGCACTGTGCGGTTGACTCGGTACCGGGAGAACAAGGAGCTCATCCCCTCTCTGGGGGGCAGCTGAGAGTGTGGCTGACTTTCGGCAGCCTGAAGGAGAGAGACCCTGACGCATCGGGACCTGCACCATGTGGTTGACTCGGGGTGCCAGGAGAACAAGGAGCTCCACCCCTCTCTGGGGGCGGCTGTGAGTGTGGCAGACTTTTGGTGGCCTGAAGGAGAGAGACCCTGGTGTGTTGGGACCTGCACCGTGCAGTTGACTCGGGGTCCGGGAGACCAAGGAGTTCCTTTCCTCTCTGAGGGGCAGCTGTAAGTGTGGCCAGCTTTCGGCGGCCTGAAGGAGAGAGACCCTGGTGTGTCGGGTCCTGCACCGTGTGGTTGACTCTGGGTGCCAGGAGAACAAAGAGCTCCACCCCTCTCTGGGGGGCGACTGGGAGTGCGGCAGACTTTTGGCGGCCTGAAGGAGAGAGACCCTGGTGCCTCGGGACCTGCACCATGCAGTTGACTTGTGGTGCTGGGAGAACAAGGAACTCCTCCCCTCTCTGGGGGGTGGCTGTAATCCTGCCGATGGGCAGGCTGAGAATCAGACATCTCATGCTGTCCTTTCCCATGGTGCTCTCCCCCTTAGCAAGTGGGAGCCAGTTAATTACGCATCTTGTGAAAAAATTGGCTATGGTATTTAGTATGAGCTCCCCATATGCAAAGATATGGACAACCATTTGGAAGAAAACAAGAGACAATATGACAGATAGTGAAGATCCCTGGTTGTATAGCTTTGAAATTTATGCTGTCTTAAGTCCCGTTCTGTTCTGTTTTGTTGTGTTTAATTTTACCCCCTTTAAAATAAAACTA
>PVJX010028904.1:0-23394 GCA_004027295.1 Dolichotis patagonum | reverse complement strand
CCATGCTATCCTCCTGCTATTGACCCTCTGCTTTCCCCCTTCATTCAATTATCCGCCTCTGCTGCTGTTCCTGGAACCATGCTCATCTTTATTCCTCTCTAGAATATTTTTCAGCACTTTTGTAGGGTTGGTTTGGTGGTCATGAATTTCTTCAGTTGTTCTTTGTCATGGAAATATTGTATTTTTCAATCAATTTTGAGAGATAGTTTTGCAGAATATGTCAGTCTGGGTTGGAAGTTGTTTTCTTTCAGGATTTGAAACACTTCACTCCAAACTCTTCTTGACTTGATGGTTTGTGTTGAGAAGTCTGCCAAGATTCAGATGGGTTTTCTTTTATAGGTGATTTCTTTTCTCTAACCACCTTAATATTCTATTCTTGTGCTGAGTTTCTTCTTATATTCTATTCTTGTGCTGAGATATATATATATATCTGAGTGCAGATTTATTTTTGTTGTGGCCATTTGGAGTTCTTCATGCCTCGTTTATCTGTATGCCAGTTCCTTTTCCCACGTTTGGAAAGTTTTCTGCTATTACTTCTTTTTTAAAATTTTATTTAAAGAGAAAAAACAAAAAGGAAAACAACCAAACAACCAAACAAACCAGAAAAAGGGTAGCAACAATACAGAATTCCAAAGGCAAAAAATGAAAGAACAACAAGAACAACAACAAAACAAAAACAACAACACTAAGAAATCGCCACTTGATAAGTTACATACTGTCATCATTGGAAATAGTTGTTCAAGTTACAAAATTAAAGCACACAAAGTAGACATTCAAACAGTGATACTGTTAACAGTTCTCAACAATCTAACAAAAGCAGTAATATGGTCATCTATCTTACACACTTAAACTGCAGTTATATCCTTTAGAGCACTTTCTTTTCCCTTCTTTTTTATATATTTTGTTTAAATTTTATTTTAAAGGGGATAAAATTAAACACAACAAAACAGAACAGAATGAGACATAAGAAAGCATAAATTTCAAAGGTAGACAACCAGAGATATTCACTATCTGTCATATTGTCTCTTGTTTTCTTCCAAATGGTTGTCCATATCTTTGCATATGGGGAGCTCATACTAAATACCATAGCCAATCTTTTCACAAGACGTGTAGTTAACTGGCTCCCACTTGCTAAGGTGGAGGGACACGAGACAGGGGACAGGACGACATGAGATGTCTGATTCTCAGCCTGCTCGCTGGCAGGATCACAGCTGCCCTCTAGAAAGGGGAGGAGTTCCCCATTCTCCTGGTACCCCGAGTCAACTGCACAGTGCAGGTCCCAAAGTGCTAGGGTCTCTCTCCTTTGGGCTGCTATTACTTCTGTAAGTAGTCATTTTATGTTGTTCATGTTGGCCCCCACTCTTTCACTGACACCTATCACTCTTAAATATTTTTTCTTTACATCACTTTATTTGCATTGAATTATTATTTCCTGGTTCCTTGTTATTTTTAAGAGATCTTTTACAATTGCTAGCTGCAATCCTGTCTTCAGGGTTTGAAAGTGTGTCTTCAGTCTCTTTCAAGTGGTTTTGCCAGCTTTTGATTGACTTTTTAATTTTGTAGATATCTCTTTCAATCTGTTTCATGCATTGTAATTCCTTCCTATATTTTCGATTCAAGGTTTCCATTGTTTTCCTATGCTCCTCTTTTTATCTATGTCTTCTTTAAATATGCTCAGCAATTCTGTCACTATGTTTGTTATTTCTTCCTTTACCTGAAATATTATTTCTAACCTGATTACTTTTACAATCTCATGAAATTATTTCTTTCTTTTCTTTCTTTCTTTGTTTCTTTTTTTTTTTTTTTTTTTTTTTTTTTTTTTTTTTTTTTTTTTTTTTTTTGTCTTTTTGAGACCAAAAAAAATGCACTATGCAGTTCAGGCTGGACTTGAACTCACTTTGTAGCCCAGGCTGGTCTCAAACTCATAATGATCCTCCTGCCTCATCCTCCTGAGTGCTGGGATTATAGGCATGTACTACCATGCCTGGCGTGAAATTGTTTCTTTACTTCAATTGCTATCCTTTCAGAGATTTCAGGTATGTGACTTCCATGTTCTGCTAGGTCTATATCTCTCAGGCTTGTTATGTGTGGGCTGGTGGTGTGAGATTGCCTTTTGCTGCTTTGTCTTGACATTTTCCCAGGTTCCTCCCAACAAGCTGGTTGTGGGGGCCCTGGTGATTCCGGCATTGGCTGCCCCTCTGCAGTGCAGGGGAATGGGCCAGGCTTCTCCAAACCCATGCGGCTACACTGAGGCTTCTTTCAGCCTGCATGACTACACCAGGAGCCCCCAGGTGGTGGCAGGCTCACGGGTATGTTTCTCTGATTCTCTTGGCCCATGCTGGCTGCCTGTGGGAAGCAAGGGTCTCCAAAGGCGGCCTGTGGGTGCAGATGAGTGTATCTGGATGTTTCTCCCTGCCCGTGCTGGTTACCTGAAGGATGCAAGGTCCAGATGGTGGTGGGTACGCAGGGGTGGGTCTGGCTGTTTCTCCCTGCCCTTGCTGGCTGCCCACAGGAGGCAAGCCTTGTGATGGCAGCAGGCACGCAGGGGCGGGTCTGGCTCCTTAGTTCCTCTCTGCATCCCCTATCGATTCCTTCCCTCCCTTTCCACTGATCTCTTGATGCCTTACCTTTTTTTGTACTTGTTTGCAGTCTATATTCCTCGTGTGGAGTTAATACATGTATACAACCACCCCAATTCTTTTCTTTTTCATCCTTGATGCCTTTTCTGCCTCCCACCTACCTACATGGATGAATCTTGAGACTATCATGTTAAGTGAAATAAATCAGACACATGAGCTTAAATATCACATGGTTTCTCTTACATGAATCACCCAGAGTAAAAATAAAGAGCAAAACTAAAGACAGATAATAGGAAGGCAAGAGAGGTTGTTCTCCGAGGGAAGGGAATCAAGAGATGTAAGCTAACAATTCTGACCCAGGAGAGCAGGAGCAGGTGTAGAGAGCAGGATAGAAGGCTTAGACCAAAAACCAGACTGTTTTGGGAGAAAGGGAGAATCCAAAATGGAGGGCTTTGAAGGGAAAAGTCAACAGGAAATATGGTATGGAAGAAATATGAGAATGCAATGGAAACAGTATGAAAAGAAAAAAGGACAGCAAGAAAACCCAAAAACTAAAGGAAACTATAAAAGTACCTCAGTCAACTATACATCATGATATGAAGCAACTGCTGTGTATGAGACATCTCACTTCTCCATGCTATGAACATTCTACCTGATATGAGGTTTGATCAAAATACAGGGTGATTGATCAAACCTCATACCACGTAGAATATGACCTGCCAGAAAAATCTCATTTATGGGAGAACTGAGCACAGAGAGGAGGTCATGTATCTAGCATCTCCACAGCTAATAAGTGACCATCTGGTCCTGGAGTCCCCTCTTGCAACCCTATGCAGCATGGCTTCTTCACCTGGGTTAATTCTTTTGAGCCCTTATAAGCAAAGCTGCAGTATGCCTGCCACTTAGTCCTCCTGGGTGGGAGATTCTCTAGGAAACTTAAAGGGATGCAGGCTGTGGGCATCTTCAGTTTGTCTAGATGTGTTGCTAAGTGGCTTTCCAAACATCTGCTCCAGTTCTCATTTCTGTGAGCATCCATTACGTTCAAACCATGTCCCTTTGATGCCCTGCTTCACCTAGAAGAGATGGTTATGTGATTGGCTGTCGTTTGTCCTGCCAAGGTTTGTGGGCCTCACTGCAGTGTTGAAGTAATGAGACCTTTGTGAGGGGAGGCATGGCAATTAGGTCATTGTAGGCACTGTCCTCAGAAGGGATCCATGCTGCTCTCCTAAAAATATTTCTAGCAAAGTTGGTTACTATAAATGAGGCCAGTTGACCCTTTCCTCATGTGGGTTCCCTCTCCATTTTCTGTCCATGCTGTGGCCTCACCAAGCAGCTGCCCCCAGAAGCTGAAGAGATGAGGTCCCTGCTCTTGGAATTTCAGTCTCCAAAACTGTGAGCCAAAAAAACCTCTTTTCTGTATAAAATATCACCCTCACCATATATTTTCTGGCAGGTCACGTTTTTTTCCTTGTTTCTTTGTGCATATCTGGGCTGTCTGAATGGACTCCAAGCCATCCAGGAGACATTTCACTTTACTATGAGTTCCTGGGTGGTGACTTCTTTTTAGTGTGTTTCTGATGTTTCCTGCCTCGACTGCCTGATTCACTGGCCCAGGTTCTTAGTTGAAATGCTCAATTTTGCTTAGGATTTAAATTTTTACAGCAGATATGTGTTTTGCATTCATAAGTGAAAAGTATAAATTTCTATATTAAAATAATAATTATGGGTCATTATGAACTACCGTTGATCAGGTAACCGGTGATTTTTTAGGGATCATGTTGGATATGTTGATAATATTATTCTATTGACACGTTCACGTTATCTAACTAAATTCTCATGGCATGTGGAAAAGTAGGCACTACCAATCCTGCCTCACGGATAAGGGAAGTGGGAAGTTTCTTGGCTAAGGTCACACAGCTTGTCAGTAGAAAGTCAGAGTTCAAATTCAGTACTGACCCTCCTGTTCCCTCTCGGCCACCTGCCTTCTATAAACTCTGCCTGCCCCTACCTCCGGAATAGCTCTAATCTCTGATTTGCACAGACATTAGTCCCCTGAGGAACAAGAAATATCAAACTGCATGACTATGTGAATACAAAGCGAGATTTACATTAGCAGCACAGAAACCTTCAAGCCCAAATCAAATTGTGGAAATAAAGTGGCAGCTGATTGTTTAAAATATCCCTTAAACTACTTAGGTTGAAAGATTAGCTGCTTTTTATTATAATTAATTTAGTCAGTGTTTAATGACAAAGTAGTATATCTGAATGTTAGTGTCCTCCATATCTGCAAGTGTCTTGACATTCTAACCCTTAACCCAAGGTGACAGAATTAGGAGGTGGTCTTCCCCTTTCGGGAAGTGATTAGTATGAACGATATCAGTACTTTTTATAAAAGAGGAGCTAGTTACCACCTGAAGACACAAGGAAAAGTTGCCATCATTGAATCAGGAAAGAGACCCTTAATAGACACCAAATTCACAGTGCCTGCATTTTGGGCAAATCCTGGCAACAGCTTCCAGAGCTGTGATACGTAAAAGTCTGTTGTTTGCAAGGTATCCAGTCTAAGCTATTTCTCTATACCAGCCCAAATACACTAAGGACAAAGTATCTGCTAAACTCCCTTCTTCAAAAGAATCATTTTAAAATACTGTGATCTCTTTCAAGCATTTATTTTCTTTTAAAACCACTATAAGTGTATAATTAGGTGGTGTCGTATATTTAACTTTTGGATCCAATAAATATTTTTTGGAGTTTGTCAGATTTGTGGCACTGAGGAAGTACGAAGAGGCACAAAACACAGTGAGGCTTTGCATGCTCAGGGAATTCTCAGTCATCTGATGGTAACAGTTTAAATTTTTAGAGCATATTGAACTTTTGGGAAACAATTAAAAACTATGTAAATACAATGAGCAACCAACCTGGATATTACTATTTTTCATCAAAATTAAACATAACCTCTAAGTGATGAGATTAATTTCCTTGGCTAGTTCTGACTATAATTTTAAAAAAGAATACCTTTAAATGATTCTTAACATCACAGAAGGCTTTAAGGGCACATAAATGTACATGTGCCCAACCACTTCCTATAGCTTTTTTCTTTTAAGGAGAAGAGATTTCTTTGACTCACTATTCCAGAGGGTTCTGTCCATCGCAGGCTGGCTCCAAGACAGAGATACCGTGGCAGAAGGCAGAAGGCATGGCGGAAGAAATTTGCTCTGCCCATGGAAACAGAGAATAAAAGGAGAAGCCAAGGACCAGAACACACTCTTTCGGGAGACTCTTCCCGTAGCCCACCTTTTCTGACCAGATCCCACCTCCTAACAACACATTCATCTATGAAGTCATCAATAAATTGATCCAATGATAAGTATAGCATTTCCGTGATCCAGTGACCTACCAAAGATCTACCTCCGAACACATGAGCATTTCAGGGGAGATTTCTTATCTAAACCATAACAATTGGTATGGTTTCTTTTCTAGAGTGGGAATAATCTCTTAGAACTAGGCAAAATTAATAACTCCAGAATTTTATGAATATTCTTATCCCCCTGAGCTGTACACTCAGTATTGTTAAAGGCTAATTTTATGTTATATAAATATTGCTTCAATTAAAAAATATTGCATTTAATTGTGTTACACTCCTGCTGCTGCACAAAAAATGATAACATACTTAGCAATTTAAAAAATTATAACAGTTTAGCTCACAGCTTTGTGGATCAGAAGCTCAAGTGGGCTTGGGTGGGTTCTCAGTGTCCGATTTCTCAGGCCAAAATAAAGGCACTGAGCAAGTTAGGCTCTTCTCTGGAGGTTTGAGGAAGAATCCACTCTCATGCTCATGAGGGTTTTTTTTTTTTTTTTCGTTAACTGACCTTTTTCATTAGTACGTGTTTGCAATACATAAGGATTACATCCATGTATTTCTTGTATTCAGTGTACCGTTAGATTTTGGTTTTTTAATTGAATCTGCCAATTTGTCATCTTTTGATTGGAGAATCGAGATCAATCACATTTAGAGCTATTACTGAGAAGTAGTGAGTTCTTCCTATCATTGCATTATTTTCCTGTTACTATTTTCTTTTCTCCTTTTGCTTAAATGCAGAGCCTACCAGATGCATTCATTCAGTTCTCTGGATTTTGGGGCATCATTGGCTTCACCATCTCTCTCTATTCCTTAAGAATTTTTTTGGAGTTGCTGTTTTGGTGCTCATGAATTTCTTAAGGCAGTCTTTTCATGGAAAGACCTTATGTCTCCATCAATTTTCAAAGATCATTTTGCAGGATATTAGTGTGGATTGGATATTTCTTGTAGGACTTGAAATATTTCACTCCAAGATTTTCATTCCAAAGGGCTTTTAGAGTTTGTGCTGAGAAGTCTGTTGTAATTCTAATGGGTTTATCATTTGTTGCTTTTTTCCTAGCAGATTTTAAGATTCTGTCCATTTGTTGGATTTGGGGGATTCTATGATGTGTTACATGGTTTTTTTCTGATCATGGCTACTTGAGATTCTATATAATTTTCTTACTTGTATGTTAATTTTTACCCATACCTGGAAAATCTCCTGCTATAGTTTCTGTGAACATAAGTCTTTATGCCCTTTGTGCTGTCTTCTGATTTTCCAGTAATTCCAATTAATCTTAGGTTAGTCTTCTTTGTGTCACCTAGTAGCTGTTGGCTATACTTTCCATACTCATTTGTTATTTTTAGCAGATTGAGTATGTGGTTGCCAGCATCAGCCTTGTCTCCTATTTCTGCCACTCTCTCCCCTGTTCACTTCTGCTGATTACATTTTCAGTAGAATTTTTTATTCCCAGGATTTCTATTTGGTACTCTTTCATGGACTCTAATTCTTTGCTAAACTGGACCTTTGCATTTCATATCACTTTGTTTGGCTCTGTTGCTTTCTACTGGGATCTCCTGTAAGTTCGTTGATCATTTTGTTTATGCAGCGCATTACATGTTCACTTAAATCATCTTTGAGCTCCTCGAGCACCTTACTGATTTAATGTTTTATTTCCTCTTTTATCTGTTGCTGTAACTCAACTGTTTAGCTTTTGATTTCCTACCCATCAATGCCCCATCATTCAGCTTAAAGGAGTTGAGGGGTTCTGGAGGCATTTGGTTGTCTTGTTTTCTCATGGCAGTTTTGTGTGCATGTGTGTGATAGCGTTGCTGGTTGATTATAATGGAAAAACTTTATTTCTAGTATGAAAACCTCGTTAGTTAGTTTGCTTTCTAGTAAAGCACTCTGGGTATGGCTAACTATAGACCTTTGCCACCCATGCCAAGATCTGACCACCTCTGTTAATTTGGGGAAGGAACAGTGCAATGTAATCCACCCAGGGCTCAGTTCTCTGGAAATGAACCACAGTATTGTAGATGATACAAAGACAAACAAGATAGTGGCAGATAGTACACACTAACCGCTAGCAACAACTATGCCACCCTGGTAATAACAATGACATCAGCAACAATAATGGTGTCAGTGACAAACTGGCTATTGACTTGCCATCAGAACCAATCAAAGTTACCACTCTACTACCCTCTACATAATGATAATATCGGCATAAATCCAAACCAAATATTGACAGTAAATATGTACTAAATGCAATAACCATAGCAACATTAACAATAGACAAGAATTCAGCAGTAGTGCATAGTCATTTAAATATCTAAAGATTAATAAAATTTAATAGTAACACTAAGAAAAATGAAAGGGATGAGAGAAGGAAAAATAAAGAAATAAAATTTGAAAAGTAAAGACAAAGGAGATGAGAAAAGTGAGCCAAATGATCTTATTAGGGAATAAAAGAAAATTAATGTCATTATACGCACTGGATTTCTCCGATTCTAGCCTGCCATGTGGGAAGCTTTGAACCCCATACCGTTTTTGCAGTTCCCAGTAACCGTGTGGGCTTTTCTTGGGGCACGG
Organism: Dolichotis patagonum; assembly: GCA_004027295.1. Taxonomy (NCBI): domain Eukaryota; kingdom Metazoa; phylum Chordata; class Mammalia; order Rodentia; family Caviidae; genus Dolichotis; species Dolichotis patagonum. The sequence continues at coordinate 14,885 of PVJX010028904.1, read as the reverse complement.
CTGCCAGCAGGGTCTGCTGTTTCTCCTTGGAGCTCCCGACCCTCTCCGGCTTACCCTGTCTGAGGCAGCTCCTACCCCTCGAGAGCCAGGGTCCATGTTCCAGACTCTTTTCTTCTTTTCTCTGTGTTGTGTTCTGTTTCTCCAGGTTCTCGTTTCTAATTTTCATCTCCATTCTTTCTTGACACCCAGAGACCTACATGTATCTCTTTCTCAGGTCCCAGAGAGGCTCTATTTTGCTGCCATTCTTTTCTCCAGCATTTCTAGCCTCCGCTCTGTAGCTTACATGAAGTGTCACGTGTGTGGTTATAGTCTTAGTAGCAGTGATTAATAAGATAAACAATCATCTTGAGGCATTATTAATTTATCTTTTGTAATTAACAATACCAAAAGTTCAGTTACCACTGTTGAAGATTTAATTGGGTCACCATCCAAATTCATATAGTTCATCTCCAATATGATGATATTTGGCAGCCAGATCTTCAGTAGACAATTATGTCTTGAAGGTGGAGCCCTTATAACAGGATTAGCTTCTTGGAAGAGACACAAGTGGGACGTTCAGCTGTGCCTTCCCTTTATGTAAAAACACAGCAAAAAGGTGGCCATCGTAAACCAAGGAGAGGGCCCTCGCCAGAAGCGACCCTTCTGACATCTTAAACTTGAACTCCTCAAACTCTGGAACTAGGAAAATTAAATTTATATCATTTAAGCCATTCAATCTATGGTATTTTATCATAGCTGCCTGAGCTAAGACAACTATCAAGAATAATTATCAAGGGAATATGAGTAGACACAAACCTAGTTTAAGGGACTTGTAAAGGAGTTTCAGACTTGAAATGTTTGGATACCACAGCCTCAAGTCATAGAATTCCAGACACAGATGGGACCATGGTGAACATACCATCTAGCAGTATTCCAAAAGTGCCTCCTGAACACCAGGGCACATGGCTTGGAGAATAAAGTATATGCTGGATTCCAGCATCTACTGGCCCTTGGGCACCATCCGTACCTGTCAGCCTTGTTCCACTTTATCTGATGAGAAGAATTACCTGGAGTACTGGTGTAAAAAATAAAGATTTTGTGATCTTAGGTATGAAGATTCAGGTCCAACGGGCCTAAACTGTAGCTTTGGGATTCTGTCCTTTTGTGAGAACCTTGGTGATTCTAATGATCAGATAAAATATGACCTAGAGCAGAAAGGCTGATCAAAAGGCTACTGTAGATCAAGTCTTTATTTTGCAGATGAGATCGAGGGGGATAAATGACTTCCAAGTTTCATTGGTTAGTCAAAAACATTAGAATCCAGCATGGGAGTCCCTGGTGACCCCATTGAATAGGCTGCTATGGTTTGAAGGTGGTTAGTATGTCCTCCCAGGATTTATGTGCTGGAGGCTTGGTCCTCAGTAAGGTGGTAGAACCTTTAAGAAAGGAGACCTGCTGGAGGGTAGGTAGGCCACTGGGGTTGCTGCCCAGTGCAGGTCTTATGGAGTAAATTTTATGAGAGTAAATTGTTATAAAAGAGCAGGTCTGGTTCCTAACCCTCCTTTGAGTTCTTGTCTCACCATGTGATCTCTTCTGCATGCTCCTTCCATTATGATGCCATCTTCCATGAGGCCCCAGCAAAGGTAGAGCCAGTGGCCTCACCTGACCTTGGTCTTTTAGCTTTCCACACTGTGAGCTAAGTTGGGCCCTCTTCTTTATAAAATACCCAACCTCAGGTGTTTCATTATAGCAATAGATAATGAACCAATACCTATGCCAAGAACCCTTCACATGTTAGTCCTTCTATATCATTCAGGGTTGGTGAGAAAAGCAGAAGCATTGGGAGTGCTGTGGAACAAGGCCTGTGGTGTAGGGCTTAGGCCACATGCAGTAGTACAAGTGGGAGGAGAGCTCAAGGCCATGCTCTTGTGGCTGCACCTCTCATTGTGTTGTGCCATCAGCTGGGAGAGAAAGCTGGGTACAAGCAAGGGCAAGGGCAGATTAGAAGCCACTGAGCAACTGGAGCCCATAAAGACAAACTGGAACCCACTCCATTATGTCTTTCAGAGATTGCAGCCTTAATACTGGGCACCCTGGTAAAGAGGCTGGTGCCTATGGCTCAGGAGAGAAGGACTGATTGGTAGCCAGGAACTGGGGAGGCTGAAGGAAGGAAGAGCTGGAGAAGCTGTGGGTGTGGGTGCTAGGTGGGTGCTGGCAGAGCAGCAGCACCGGGAGTAGTGCCACAGCTCAGGGCCACACTGAACTCCAGACTGCAGACACGAGACATGGTCAGTTCCACAGGCTCGTCACGTGATCATCTCTATCCTGTAACCAAACAGTGAAGGGTATTGTGAGAACGGCAGTTCCAGCGTAGCCAAGCCGGTGCAGTACAAAACCACCACATGTGCTTGAACAGAGTTTACTAGATTGTGGCAAGAAAGCTCTATTAATTCGTAAAATTCTGCCCGACACCTAATAGGATGCTCTGCACGTGTTGGACATTCCAGAAGGAAGGTCCATCTTGATGCAGTGTCCTGTGTAGCAGGCTTGTCAGCCTGTGGTCACATGTGAGTGAGAAAGCCAAACACAGCTGTGCAGCCCTCTGAGGGCTGAAGGGTCTCTAAGTGACTGCGGCCCACTCCCTGCCTCCTTAATTGCTTCTCCATTGCAGCTCTGGAGTTGCCAAGTGCACCATTCATTTCATATCCCGCCACACTTAAGATTGTTCATGATCTGAGATCATGTCAAAAAGATTTGAATAAAAGTGGAAAAAATGTCAAGATCAACAGTAAAACCTCTTGAAACCGAGAGTGGAAAAAATGACCCAAACTAACTTGCCACAGTCCTAGCCAAGGAGGTAGTCATTGTAAGAGGAGGGGAGGAGCCAGGCATTCCTGCCCAGGTGAAGAGGCAACCCCAGCCCCTAGCTTCACAGCACCAGAGACTTCCACATCCCACTTCAAGTCACATAACCCTCACGGTCCTGGACAACTCAGGGTGACATCATCCCTGCCTCTGTCTCAGACAGAGGTCCTGCTTCTGCACCGGAGCACTGTCACGGTCTAGAAAGTACACGGCTTTCAGGACGGCATAGGAAATCCACCAGCACGTGGAAAAACAAACAAACAAACAAACAAACTAAAAACAATGATCTGCTTTCCCCCTTTATATATAGATGTTTTTTGGATCTCAGCAAGGAGAGAGCGCTCCTACATCACTGAAGGAATTGTAGAATGTTTCTAAGATTGCTGAAGGCCTGAACTTTTCTGTGCGGAGATGTTACAATGATGAAATCATCAGAAGGCAGACAAGTGTTAACTTTGAGGGATTTGCTACCCTAAAAATCCGAGAAAAATGAAAACAGAAAATGAAAAGACCAGTGAATAGGCAACACCAAGTCTAGGTATTGCTGGTATTTACTGGAGTGACTTAAAATTCTCCAGCTTCATTCCTAAGACTTTCGAGAAATAGATTTCCTTTCCTTTCCATATTCTCTCTTCATTCTATGTCTATCTATTTATATTGATTTATCCATCTCTAGCTAGATAGTGGTATAGTAATTTGAAAGTTCTGCTCAAAAGAGGTGCTTATTCATTCATTCATTCACCCATCAGACTTTCATGAGGAATTGCCATGTGCCAGGCATTGTACAAAGTGCCGTGTACTAAGGATAGATGACACAACTCCTGACCTTGGATCTTACCAGTGTACTGGTGACAAACATTTTAAACATACATTGCCACATGCCAAGCCCAAAGGCAGAGTGGTGGGACCGTAGCAGGGTCACTGTACTCACTGTGCTGAGGTAACATTTCCCAGTTGTTTCGGAGAACTACCCTTGTACACACATTTTCCAAGCCATAAAATACCCTCGCTGATCACTTTGAGTTAGTTTTGCAGTGTTGAGTTAACTCAGTGGAATGAGGAGCCATCTTTTGTGCCAAAAAAATGCACTTATGTCAGAGAGGGAGGGTGGATGGGTAGAAAAAAAGCACAGAGTGTTGGGAAGGCTTGGCTCTGCCTGACAAGGGAATTAGCACGTTTAAATTCCCTGGTGTTATTAGTGAATCACTGAGTTGTCACAACTTTGAGTGCATACGTATTAGTACGTGTGCATAGATGGGTTTGCCAACTCTCCTAAAACCTCTTTCTGCCCTTCTCTTCTGTTACCTGTTTCATTTTAAAATGGACAGAAGCAATCACCCAAACGAATAAGAGTTTGGTTTCATCATCCTTCTGGTGGACTAAACCATTTAGTGATGTGATGTCCAGCCGAATCGTTAGGAAATCTGCATTCTGAGGTCCGTAAACTCCCATCCATGCCCACGCAGGAGGAGGAGAATTCGGAGCTGCCAAACTTCACACTCCTCCCAAGTCTAAATTTGGGCCCAAACGCAAACTGGGGTCCTGTGCTCATTTATAGCTGGCAAAAGGCAATCGCTTGGCTTGTGAAAAAGCATTTCATGGCCATCAAATGTTGTTACAGTGTTGTATGGTGATGAGTTTAATGTAAATGAATCCCAAACATCTGGATCAGATTTCCTCTCCAACAAACAGGGCTAGGAAAAGAAGTGGGGAAAAAATACTTGGGACAAAGGCCTTTTGGGGTGTTTCTGAACCCAAACTGTCTGCAAATGGTGGTTGAAGATAGAGAGCTGGGTGAGGCTGCCCGGTTGCTTCTCCTTACATCTCAGCCTACAAGAAATGGGACTGGAGTAGAAAAATGGAAGATACTGTTCATTTAAGAATTGTTTATTTATTTGTTTACTGCAGGGCTTGGAAGTGAGTGCTGAGATGCTCTCAGACTGAGCTACATCCCCAGCGCTTTTTTATTTTATTTTTTAATTTCGAGATATGGTTTCTGTAAATTGTCCAGACTGGGATTATACTTGTGATCCCCCTGCCTCAGCCTCCTAGTGGGCTAAGATTATAAGTATATGCTGCAGTGCTTGGCCTAGGAACTGTATATTGAGCTCCTATTCTGAAACAGCTTTTCTGCCATAATCTGGAGGGTGCTATAGGGATTAAGCAGATCAACACCCCACCTCTGGGAGCTTGGGACTGAGACACACATAGCAGGCAGGCAGGTAACACAAAATCTGGTGACTGGGTTCGGTGCTGTGGACCCTCAAGGCAGCCCTTGTGGGGAACCACTGAGTGTGGGTAGACTGAGAGGGCATCTGCAGGAAAGTGGCTTCACTAAGAATGTTGGCTGAGCCATGCTCTTCAGAGCCAATCTCAAGGCTGGTACCTGGCGGGACTTCAGGAAATACTTGTTAAGTGAATGGCTTCTCCAGACACACGCAGAGAGCTGTACGGAGAAGGGAAGGTGTTTGGAAGGAGCGAGCAGCCCTTGCCCAAGGTCAAGTTGAGAAAGAGGTTGGGTGTTTTGCAGAGAAGAGGGTCAGGCGGAGCAGAACCTGGAAAAAGAGTGCCGAGGAAGGGGAGGGTCTCGGGAGCACAGCTAAAGGTTTAGGCTTTATCTTAAGGACCCTGAAACAACCCTGAAGAATTCTGAACAAAGAAATGACACAATCAGAGTTCAGCTTGGGGAAGTGCTCTTTCAGCCGCCCTGTGCAGGTAGACGTGCATACAATGAAGTTGAAATCCAGAACGCTGCTTTCCAGGGGAAAGGAGATAGCGCATCTGGCTTGGGGTTGGGACAGAAAGGAAGGAAAGAACCAGACAGGTCCCAGGGAAGTACAGAGGGTGACTCAGGGGGACTCAGTGCTCATGAGAAGAGAGCAGATGAAGGAGACGCTGCCAAGAGTCCGTCCTGAGACAAAGATTCGTGTGCAAGCACCTCATAAAGTACCTCGTCCTTCTGGGCGCAGCTGGATAGGAAGGGGAAGAGACTAAACAAGGGTCTGACTTCAGGCTAAAATCCCACGGACCGTAGCTTTGTCCTGCCCCTGTGAGAGTGCTGCAGGATACCTCAGACTGTTCTGTTCATTTACTTATTTACACCAAAATCGCTCAATACAGTAGTGAGGCAAACTCCAAGGAAATAGAAAATGGAAGACTGCATGAAGGTCAAAGAAAAGAAAAAATGAAAACAAAGAAGAAAGAAAATAGGGGAATCCCAGAAGAAAGAAGTCAGGATTGGGGCTTAAACAGTTGACACTTTGCATAGGCGGACCACATGCATGGCTGCAATGTGAAAGGCAAAGTTGGTCAATTGTTCAGGAAATAAATACCATCTTCAGAAGTGCAACTATTCATTGACACTGGACTAGAGCAGGCATTGCTTTCAGGAATTGCTTTTTTTGTGAAGAGGCCACTGTATTATTACTTTACAAATACTCTCCTGATACCCTCCGAAAGAAAACAAATTTAGCATATACTCGCTTTTCCATTTTTAGCTTTCATTATCACACTCGCCATACGTAAGGATCACATTTCTTGTGGGGAGTTGTTAGATACACACAACACATCTCAACCCTTTCCACATCCTCTCCCCCACCACTCCCTCCATCTCTTGGTCCCTTTTCCATTTGTAAAAGGTCTACCCCTTGTATACACTTCCACAGTTCATCAGTTCTTTGCTTACCTTCACCTCAGCCATGGTCAGAATATTTCTTGAAAAGTAGTACCTGCCCTCCACCTACCATCCTTCCTTGAATATCATTCTTTGCAACAGAATGCTTGTTAAATATCAGCCCATAATGAGTTTCAATTTTGTATTCTATTCTGTATCGCACTGTAGTTGCTTTCAGCTGGGTACGGTTGTACATGCCTGTAATCTCAGCACTGAAGGAAGCTGAGACAAGAGGATGGCCGGTTCAAGTCCCACCTGGGAAACTTAGCAAGAACCTGTCTCAAAAATACATACATATGAGCATACATACAGCTGGGCGTGTAATTTAGTAGTGGGAGCCCCCTGGGTTCAGTCTCCAGTATTAGAAAAAGAAAATGTAGTTACTCTCTATTTCCAGCATATAGGCCTACATGCCTTTGTAGGAATTTATCCTGAGGTTAAGTTTGTGAAAATTGTGAAAACTGTCAGAATCTAAATGGAGTCACTTGTGTCAATCTTCAGAAATGCAGTTATATGTTATATACATGTACACAGGAAATGTAAACAGCTTCAAACAGTATGTACTAATGGAAATATAACAAAAATGGTAAGACCCTGAGCTTGTGAAGAAGGGGCCGCATACATGTATACCATATGATCAAAACATACACTGAATGTTTAAAAAATTCAGTATGAGCAGCAGGCACGCCAGGGAGAGAAAAATGCAGCATCTCCCAAGATACAGCCATGTTGGAACTTGAGGGGCCGACCAAGAAGGCAACCAGCCCTCCTTCCTCGTAAGTGGCAGTGTGAGTGAGCAGTGGGTACACCAGGAAGAGAACAAGGCAGTGTCTCCCGTGAGCTGACTGGCGAAATCAAACGTCCCACATCACCCCCCAACACACGGTTAGCAGCTGGAAGGTGTTGAGGTCAGCCAGAGTTGATAGCAACTAAGGCACATAAAGCGACTAAATGCTTGTATTGTTTGGGTGATTATGCTGACCTGGGGCCAGAGGTCTGAGCATCTCTTGGGAGGATGACAATATGCAATACAGCAAATATGGGGATTTCCTTCTATCTTCTCTTTGAAGGCAAATATTGTTTTCACTGTTCTGAATTGTTTTGAATTGTTTTTTCTCTATTCAATATTCTGTCTTGATAGATTTTATAATATTCTGTTTTTGGTTTGATTTTGCTATACCTGATTGAATGGATAACTATTGTGAAGATACCAAGATATACTATGGTACTTATTGCTGTTATCCCGGTAACATGCTGTGAAGTTCTGTACCAATTTCACTGCATTGTCTCAATTGGCTTTGCTCTGTCTTGTTTTGTTGTATTTTACTACCTTCAAAAAAAGTTCCATATGTAGTAAAGGTTGCAGGCATCAGTCCCCCTCAAAATGCTCCCATGTCCTTCTAACACACTTTTCCCATTACTCTTGCCACTTTCTGAAGGAGTTCTGAGAGTCGCCTTTTCTGTGCGTATTTAAATGTGCTGCTGTGGTTGCCTGGAAACCTGAACTGATTCAAAGCACTCACCTTTCGTGGTCATTTTGACTTTGAGGAAGAGCTGGGAGTTGTGTAGCGTCAGATCAGGTGAATAAAGTGAGGGAGGACGCATGGTAATGTTTTTATTTGACAGTAAGTAGGATGCAGGGTGATCACAAAGCACAGTAAATGTTTAAACTTAAAACATTATTACAGTAAAAGGCACATTGTTTTTCTCCCCCTTCAAAATGTCCCCTTGAATGCACTTGTCCCATCATTCTTGGCAATGCATCTTACACAGCAGTAAGTTTTTTTTAAAAACTTAAACATTCATCGTATTATTTGATCAACTTTTATGCCTGACAACAAGGATTGTCACCAGTGGCTCTTCCACTGCCACACAACCTTGCATAAAAGCCACCACAACCTTACCCAAAAAATACTCCTGCAAGGACGTCTGTCACTTTGGTGATCACGTCTGCCCAGCACCTGCCTGTCCAGCTCTGGACCGGTGACATCCTTGAATACTGCTGATCCTTTGTAGCCTAGGATGGCAAGTTCATCCTTGTAACTGCGAGACATCCCCATTTTACCTTTTAATGCCTAGAATATGCACATTATTTACTATGATGGTTGTGTTCCCACTGCAATGTTCATTCCGGATTAAATTCATTCTTCTAGAGAATCTCTGTTATTTAATCTGAGGAGTTTAATGCTGGTTTATAAACACTGGCAGATCAGAGGTGTGTGTGATACTCGCGATCCACACTACCTCGAGGTGAGCCAGGGACGGAGCAGCAGACAGAGCACGCTCTCCTCAGAATCTGTTTGACTCCTAGTGTGTGAGTGACTGGGTTGCCAAGGTCCAGTGTTCTTCTCCCTGTAGCGGCTCAATAGTTTTAGCCCAGGGAGGGAAATCTGGAGGAGGGGTACCCAGAAGCGCAGCAGCATACGCCACTGTAGCAGCAATTCTGAACGTCTATACTGAGCAACGTTACCCTCCTGTCTCCCCTCCATGGGAAACTAGGTAACTATTGTAGAAGTATCTGGTCTTGGCACAGATGGGTTAAGAATCCTGGAATTTTCTGAGGGGCAGGAGTGTCACCCATCACCCCTGGTGAGTTCCTTCCCTTATGCCTGAGTGTATGCTAATGAGGTAACTGAGGGGGAGGCTCCTAGGTAATCTTGGTGGGACTGGTTTAAAGGCTAAATGATTAGGAGCCGCACCCTTGGGCCACCAGTAAGTACAGTGCAGAGTAAGTACCGTCCAGCCTTTTCCTGAATTGCGCGAGCTGCTTTAGCAACATACCAAGCCTGAGGCTGGAGTAGTCGGGACCCTCAAATTGTAAGCAGTCACACAGGAGTACGGTGGCAGGTGGCTTGCAGCTGGCTTTATCATGAGGACAGTCTTGTAGGAGGCCTGAGGCTGTGACCTGTGGGGTTGTTGCTGAGTCTTATCAAACTTGAATGGTTAGACATCCAGCTGGTGTTCAGAGAATCTTAGAGAAGCAAGTCGTATGAAGTGGGATGACTCGTTAAGCATGAATCAGTTAAACCCTGGGATCATGTAGTGAGGATAACAATCCTCAGATTAGAATGGTTGACTGAGAGCCTTCTTTCAATGACTATTAATCAAGGACCAGTGGTCTCTTCCGGTGAGTAGTGCAACACATTAACGCCACTGATTTATAAAATAATTCTTTTTTTCTTCCCTATGGAGCAGGAGTTCATTCAAAGTTGTCCAGACTTTTTAAAAATGTAACTCATAAATAAGTTGGACTTGGAAACATGTCTGTTTTACTGGATTTTTTTTTTTTTCTTGCTCTACAAGGAAACCATTCCTGCAGACCCAGTTTTTCTGGTATTTATGATGCAGGTTCTTCCTGAGGGTCAGACTAAGAATCAAGGCAAGACTCATGTGGGTGGTTCCTATCATGCAGAGTTCAGACGTTTCTGAATTCCAGCACCCTCTATAACCTACTTCTACATCCATAGCCAGACTTAGTAATATTATCCCTTCCTCCTCTGAATCAGCATAAAGCTCGCTCTTCTGTCATTCTCCTATAGCACACGTCCCTAAAAAATTTGCATTTGTCTGCATTATGTCATCTTGGCATCAAGCACAAATCAGTTTGGACCTAATATCTTTTAATGTATCAAACATTTTTATTTTGCATTGATTTTTAAGTCTTTTGTCTCTCTCTTAGAAATGTATTTGGTATGATAGTAAAACAACTAAACTAGCCAGTCTTCTTCTTCTTTTTTTTTTTTTTTAATTTGAGAGAGGGTCTCACCATGTTGCCCAGGCTGGCCTTAAACTCACTATGGAGCCCAGACTGGCCTAGAAATTATGGCAATCCTCCTGCCTCAGCCTCCCAAGTGCTAGGATTGCAGGCATGTGCCGCTACACCTGGCACTGCTTTCAACCTTTCTGTGTCCTCATGAATTTCTGTAAACAGTGTATAACTGGATTTTCTTCTTACTTTCATCTTGATTACCAGTGTATGTTTTTTGTCGACTACGTTATTTTGTATCGTCTCTTTGTCCTGTGTCTTCTATTAACTTTACCCTCTTGCTTTATTTTTGGACAGTTTCATTTCATCTTTCCCCCTCCACAAGCTTGGCTTTGTGGTTACATCTTTTTTTTTTTGGTGGATACTGCAGGTATAAATTTAACTTAAATATATTAATATAAAATATATTTCCTGAGCCATACATGAAACAAAAAACATTTTAACTCCAATGTTTTTCAAATTAGCTATTGTTGTTCAATATTTATTTCTAGTTTTTCTTTTAATTTCACAAAATAATAATAAAAATAATTGAGAATAATCAAGTTTCCTCTTAGTTCTTAAAGCGTATTGAAACTGTCCACTATTCTGTGTCTGATTAGCTGAAGTCTTTGTAGTTCTAATTTTTTCAGCTGTCATTCATGATGCCTCAATTGTTTAAATGCTTTATGATTTTGACTGTGAGGTTATGTTCTTATTATTTTATCTGTAGGAATTCTTTGAAAAGTGGTTTATAGGTGATAACTCCAAAAAAGATTTGTACTTGCCTTTGTCAATTACCTAGAGAAAATTACAACTTGGAACTACTTTTTTTCTTTTAATCTTTTTGAGACAGGGTTTCACTATGCAGTTCAAGTTGGCCTTGAACTCACTTTGTAGCCCAGGCTGACCTCAAACTCACAGCGAACCTCCGGCCTTGGTCTCCCAAGTGCTGGGATTACAAGTGTGTGCCACCATGCCTGGACAGAACTACTTCTTTAGAAAGGGCTTTTATTTGTATATGTTTGTGAAACATAATAAAAATATTCACTATGGGATACTAGTATATAGACATAACTTGGAGTGATTTTTAACTAACTTCTTTTGATAGTTATAATGCCAAGTTGTATAGTCAAACACCAGTTTAGATTTGCTATGAAAATGTTTGTAGGTGTGATAATCATTTATAATCAGTGGGCTTTATGTAATGCAGATCACTCTCTGTGAAGCGAGTGGGCGTAAGAGTGAGCTTTTCTCCCCCTGGTGCTGAGGCTAGTATCCAGGGCCTTGCACGCCTAGGAAAGCACTCTACCACTGCACCAGCACCGCAGCCTGTGAGTGAGCTTTATCCAGTCGACTGAAGACCTTAACAGCAAAGACTGAGGCTCCGCAAGGAGGAAGGCTGTCTGCCTCGGGACTGCCACGGGGAAGTCCTGCCTGAGTTTCCAGCCTGCTCCTCTGCTCGGTGCACTTCACATGTGAGACCACACCGTTCACTCCTTTCAGCTTCTACCCTGCTGACCAGCCCCATCGCTTCCAAATTCTCCGCCTCCACCATCATGTGAGTCAGTTCCTTGGAATAGGTCTTTCCCCTTATATGAAAAATACCCTGTTTACCTAGAGAACCCTGACGCAGACCTCAGCCAGGACCTATAAGGATCTGTTAATAAGCATATTTGTGAAAAGTAGGTGTTGGATAAGTTCTTGCTTTTTAATTATTTGAATTATGGAACGTTCATCTCTGAGGTTTGCCTCTTTTTGAGTTTCAGGTGCTTTTTAATAAAAGAATACAGTTCTGCTTCAGCTTTATTCCATTTTTCTTTTAGCCACAGAGTTTGGGGAGATACACCAACTCCAAACCCAGTTCCTCAAACTGTGCCCAATCTTGAGGGATACAAACAACCTTTCTGCCAGCCTCAGAACTGACGACTGTTCAGAGTTGGTTTGAGTTTTAAGAGACGAGTTTTAGGAGAGCTGCCAGGGTCCCTGGGACTCCACGGTCTCCTCTGTCCTAGGTGGCAAACCGAAATTCTTTGCAAGTTCTCACACTCTGTGGCCTCCTAACATGTGTGGTTCAGGGTTTGGAGCATTTGGGGACTGTTTCTTCCCACATTTATTTTGTAATCTTGATTCTAGACACATTGGGAAAAAGCCTGAGAATGTAAAATTTATGAAAATCAAAGGTTACCGAAGAAATAACAGTGGTGATCCAGTGGAGAGGGCTATTTGCAGACCTTCTGAAGGATGGGGAGTCTTGCAAATTTCACCTCTACTTTTCCATGGTCTCTGCCCATGCTTACACCACTCTCCTCTAAGCTCGTTGCCACTTTGTAGGCGTGGGAAGGCTGGGGCTGTGATGCTGTGCAGATGGTGTGGACTCTGTTCAAAAGTGAAAGTAAAATTCTCAGTTGTTTTTGTGTGGCCTGGTGTTACAAAGTTAAGGTAGATTTTTAAAATAGTAAATTTAGGGCCAGGGATTTAGCTCAGTGGCATAAGGGCCTGCCTGGCAAGTGCAAGGGTGTGAGTTCAATCCCCATACCAAAAAAAAGGTCTAAAAAAATAAATAAGTAAATTTAATATGGCTATTTCTTTGGGCTAGGCCAGGGATGAAGGCTATTCTTCACTTAAAAATGTGTAACTGTTGTACCTTTTGAAATGTATCATTCCAGAAATTCCACACACTGGCCCACATGGTGAGTGGTCAAAAAATACGGTGAAGGTTTATTTATTTATTGTTAAATTTATTACGGTAAAAGACATATTGCTATTAATTTCCTTCAAAATACCCCCCCACACACATACACACACAGACTCCACACACTTCAAACATGCTTGTCCCCTCATTCCTGTCTCTTCCTGAAGCAGTTCTGGAAGTCCTCTTTCTTCAGGGTCTTTAGTTAAGCTACTGTGACTGCCTTGCTGTCCTGAATTGATTCAGAATATTTACCTCTCACGGTCATTGTCGTGGATTGGCAGCTGGGGGTTAACTTAAACACCAGCTGCACTGAATCAGCCCAGTGTTGAGCATGGATCACCCACCTGAGGACTGTTGCTAGCGTAAAAAGGAGACGTGGAAAGGAAGAGAGAAGCATCGAGGGTTCTCCTGAGTGTTGCTCTTTGGGGCTGTTGGTTGTCCTGAGGAGCTTGTCATGGCTAGCTTCCTTGATATGAATTCAGCCATTGTCATTGGAGGAGCTTGGGACTTTGTTGCTGAGAGTGGCTGCAGTTCACTTTGGTGAAGTTCTGATTCTTATGTTGAGCATTGATTCCTGGCTCCAGATGGGAAGTTGTGTGCTGTTTGATCTCCAGGAGGACTTTCTTACCCTGGCTTCCTGGTATGTACTTGGCTGTTCTCATCTTAGGAGGAGCTCAGGACCTCATTGTCACTGAGGATGGCTGTGTGGTTTTCAGCGGAGCCCTGGTCCTTATTTTGAGTGTCACTTCTTGGCTCTGTTTGCACCTGGAGGCAGGACCCGGGTCTCTAGCCTGGTGAATAAGCTGTGTGAGGACACATCATCCTGTGTTTATGAGCCCGTCTTCCCACTGGATCAACATTCTCTGTATTTTTTTAAATCATACCTTACAAAGACAAAAAAGAGGACTTCCAGAACTGCTTCAGGAAGTGAAAAGTGTGTTTGAAGTGAGAGGCCAGTATTTGGGGAGGATTAACGTCAATGTGTCTTTTATTGTAAAAAAAAAAAAAATTTTGTTTTAAGTTTGAGCACTCAGTGTGTTTAATCACCTTTTGTACCTTAATATAGGGTAGCTGGAGGGCCACATTTGTAAAAACTCATCAAGCTCTATACCTTACATTTATTCCTTTTTCTAAAAGTAAACTGTGCCTTTGTTTATTAAAAAAAAAAGTTAGAAAAAGAAAAAAGGGACATTCTAGAGTAGAGGGCTGAGGTGCGCGCTCCGTTTGCACCTGGAGGCAGGACCCGGGTCTCTAAGTCTGCACAGCCCTCTGCACACTGCTCCTGGTGTCTTCCTGGCCCACCACAGAGCACTCAGCCTCAGCAGCCACACCGTCCGTCACTTTCCCTTTTCTCCATGGAGCCTTCTCCACAGTACAGGAGATACCCGGGGCTGGGCCGTGGAGCATGGTCCTGGTGCTGAGAAGACCAAACATTGCCTTTGCACTGTAGATTTGCACCCCACGTCCACGGAGCTGGCTCAGATCTTGGGCACCTCTGTGCCTTGAAAACTATTTTTCAAAGACCTATTAAACATCAGGTGAGGGCAGATGCTGTAAATCTCATGCAAAGGCAGATGTGGGGCCTGCCGTGGAGCCGCAGGAAGACTGCGCTTTGTCGTCTCCTGTCCATTTCTCTAGTGTGGCTAGCATGTTCACGGTCAGCAGGGGAGGAGATGGACCTCTCCGAGCCCGCCTTTTTTCATTAGGACATCACTTCCACTGCCATTCTCCACTTCCTCCAAATTCTTAGAAGCGTTGTCCCCTGGAAAATGAAGCTGAAATAACCTAAGTTCCTTCCAAAAAAGCAAAACACTTCACTCACTGCGACCTTCTTCTTCCCATGCTCTCAGCCTCTTTCCCCTCATCCTCCGTCCTCCATCCTCTTTTCCAGCTCAGTGCAGTGCAGGGAGGCTTCTGAGAAGCAAAACAAA
>PVJX010028903.1:0-23438 GCA_004027295.1 Dolichotis patagonum | reverse complement strand
CACAATAAACTGAAGTGCCTGAGTCCCTGAGATGAGTTTTTCTTAGGAGGAATTAGCATGGTGACTGTGTTGATACTTCCAAAAGCTTTCACATGATAATGCTAAATAATGTTAAAGAAGGAAAAATTTGATGATCCAAGAATATGTGGATTTGGATCATAGATGTGTGAAGAAAATGAACCCATTAGCTAAACATGAAACAGATGAGGCTATGCAGGGAAAACAGGTAATTTGTAAAAGAAACATAGAAGTATTAACTGATTGTGTTTCTGGGTGATGGGGCAGTAGGAACTGCTGCGTTTTTTCTAGTTTTCATTCAAATCGTCCCCAGAGAAACAGCGACGTCTGTGTATGAGCATTTGTTGTTCAGTTTTTCCTACCAAGGATCCATGTGCTTCCTTCCTGGCAAACGCACCTCCCTGTCCTGTATCCCCCAGGACACTTCCTCAGTGACGTCTCAGCCGAGAATCTGGAGGACTGGGGCCCTGCCATGCTTTTGCTGGCCGTGGGGGCTGAGCCCACAGAGGTGCTAAAGGGACTGTGGTGGGCCTGGGATTCCCAGGAGCACACTTCTCTGAACTTGCACATGACCTTGGGGTCTGAGTCAGGCACTGCCTTGGTCTCCGCTCCTGCAGCTCCAGGCGGCACCGTGGGATCCACCTTGACCACACTGTGCTGGCCCTCACAGCTACAGGGGCCACTCCTCTGCCACTCAGGGTCCATTCACAGCCATCCTGACGAAGCTGGATGGGTTCCTAGTTACCCTCATCCTTCGGTGGGAGTTCCTGCTAGAAGACATGGTCCCTCGGCCACGGATCTCTGGAAGGAATCAGAAAGGTTCGTTCTGCAGAATGACTAGTTATATTGGAACTATTTTCCTCCTTCATTCTGTAATGCAATCGAGGAACTTATTCGTTCTCACTAAGGAAAATATTTAAACTCACAGTGATTCATTAAATGTCTGTAAAACTCTCAAATATGACTTAATTGGAAAAAAACAAACGAAACACAAAGGCAACTATTCTTTCCTGTTTAGGTCGGTTCCTAATCTCAAAACAGTAATAGGGAATGATGTAATTTTTCAATTACTTCAGGCAGGAAATAGTGACAGTGTGTTTGAACCAAGCGTCCTTATGCCTCACCCGTCTGCGGGGAGACCTGGAGCTGTGCACCAAAACCCGACTTTCAGTGGTTTTCTCCAGTAAACAGTGATGAGCCTTTTCCCCCGGGCCACAGCCAGGGACACTGTCTCCTGTTACCTCGCTCTCAGGAAGGAGAAGCAGGGATCCTGGCTCAGTCAACACAAGTCTGACAGCCATATTATGCTCAGCAGGAATACGGTCGGCAAGGGCACTGCATAGCCGCGAGTGACCTGTATTTTGCAGCATCGGGTTGAGGCCAGCGTTGGCTGGTGGTGGCGTGTTTGCTTCACTAAGGAGAGAGATGTGAGTGGACTGGAGCAGAATCTTACAATTAGTCAGCAATTTTTTGACAATCCCAGAGGGCACTTTCCTGATGTCCCCTGGTATGAGTTTTACATTTTACATTTTTAATGAAAAGCGTTTGGATTCTTGAGCACTTTGCTGGTTTAATAGAATCTGGCTTCTCCGGAGCGTCCTATGAAGATCCACGACCCACTTGCACCTTCCACGAGCACTTTCCCAGGGAAGAGCAGATCTTTTGGAATGATGGAGCGTTTTTGTCATTGGAGCAGCAAAGGGGAGCCCAGAGGGACATGGGAAGCACCTGGCCTCCTGAGCTTGCTTGGGTCTGCTCGGGCAGGAAGCCTGTCCTTCAGAGCCTGGCGGCCTTTCCCTCCACATCGGAACGCAGCAGCCTGACGGGCTCCCTGGAGCGGCAGCACAGCCCTGGCTTCAGCTGACTCCTGGCTCTGGGCCTGCAGGATTCGCTCCTTCCCTGCACCACCCCTGCCACCTCCCTCTTCACTCAGTGCCAACTGCACCACCTACAGAGCTAACTAGCACACACCCCTCTCAAAGTGACAGGGACATGACCCAGAGAATCCATAAAACTTAAGCCAAACTGGGCGTGGTGCCCAGAAAATGAGGCGTACTCACTCCAAGCAGCTGAGGAGGCTTTGCGTACCACACATGCACGTGAGTGGTTAGATGCACATACAGTGAAATATGAAGCAACTCAGGCAGTATGAGTAGCTTTCAAGGAACTAAAAGTGCGCTGGGTCCTGTGTGGTGTTAGGCACCTTGGCAAGGTGACACCTCTGGTTCTGCAGCCCACGCACACCAGGCACGGCCGGCAGCAGCTGCCCGCAGCCCTGGGTCCCACATCCCTCTTCTCTCCCTGGCGCCCTCACTGCCTGCTCTCAGCGCCGTCTGTGTGCTCCAGTCCAGCCGTGGCGCATGCCAGCTCCTAGGTGGAGTAGTCAAAGGCTTCGGGCGAGGTCACCGATTTAGTGGTTCTTGAAATAGAACTTACTTAGGGGTGCTCTTCACCCCAGCTGCTGGAAGACAAAGGTTTGACTTTTCCAGGGCATCAGATCATAGGGACGTGAACTCTAAGCTTTGAAGGCCAGAGAAAGGAAAGAGAGTAGATGTGACTGCAGCGTCCTCCACTCACCATGTGTGGCTGTCACTGTAGTAGATGTCCCCACAAGCCCACGACCTGGCCTCACAGGCAGTGCTGCTGGAAGCTGGTATGAGTGGCCTTGGTCTACAGGAACAGGTAGAGAGCAAAAGAAAGACAGATAATTGGACATGGGGAGATAAAAGGGGGAAAGGAGGGGAGGGAAAGGAGATGACAAAAGAATTAAGACGTGTTCTGGACGCACACCAGGTCCACACAGGGAGTGTAATTTTGGTGTACTGTGAACATGGACTAATAAAAATAAAAACTGAAAAAAACAAAGAAAATTTAAACAATTTTGTACTGTGGGAAAAAAGGAATATTTGGTTAGAATTTGCCTTCTTTTACATTTAGCTACTCAAGTAGTATAGTAAAAGGGAGGTAAATTCATTGCCAGGAAGAATTCAGGCTGCTGAGCTGAACGACAATGATCACAAAAACTAATGGAAACAAGCAAAAATTTGCTTCAGTCAACAGCTAATAAACTTGGGAGTTTAAATCTATTTCTTTAAAAAAAAAAACCAAAATCTCAAACCAAAACAGAATGACAGAAAATCACTATACCCAGCAAACCCTGCAGAGAGGTGATTGGACCCCACAGTGAGGAGAGAGAGCCTAGGAAGGCAGCGTTTGTACTCACCCCGCCCCAGCACCGAGGGAGGCACAGAGCCGCAGGTCCCAAGCCAGCTGCTGCAGTAACTGTAATTACAGGAAGGCTCAAGCCAAGCTATGTGGACAGCAAAGATAAACATTCACTGCTGCACAGCTGACAAATGAATTCTACGTTAGGGAAGGAGCATAGCACAATTCAGAAATGATCACTGGAAGCAAGTCACCTTGGTCAATCAAATATCCAATTTTAAGTTAATAAACATAGTTGTGCCTTGGTTTCCTTGAGGAATTGGCTGGGAGAAGAGGCGAATCCCCAGTCCCTTAGGTCCAATGGCATAGTATCTCTGTGTTACCTGTACACAGTATCCCAGATATTATAAACAACATCACTTATAAAACAACACAATGCAAATGCTATGTAATGGTCGTTACACTATACTGTTTAGGGAGTAATGACAAAGAAAGCTGGATGCTTGTCCAATAGACATGCAATCATTTTTCCTATGTTGGATCTGAGGTTGCCTGATTGCAGAGACCTGGAACCTACCAGTCCAAGAGTAATGACATCTGTTCTCGGCACTGGCCACCAAGCATAAGCCACAATTGCTGAAAGACTGAGGTCACCACCACCTACCTACTGTTCACACCCATTGGGGAGGACACAGGCTAGACGCATGGCACGAATGCTGTCGGAGAAGCGACCCCCAGGGTTCAGGAACCTGGCTGGTCAGAGACAGCAGAGCAGGCCAGCCAGGACAGAGCCAGCAAGGGCCTCCCAAAGTGAAAGCCAGAGGTGCCACCACACAGGAACTCAGGGAAGCTCGCAGCAAAGGAAGCAGGGGAGGGCAGGGGAGGGCAGGTGAGGGACTGTGGTTTTGTCAGATTCACAGGACCCCTGGAGGGTGTAACCCCGGTGAGGTTTCCCCCTGTGTGGAGCCTGTGGAAGAGCCTGGAGCTGGTGTGGAGAGCACTGCTGGAGACGCTGCCACTCGGAGGGCTGAGAGGGGCCTCTGTGCGCCCAGAAATTCCTGGTGAAGGGAGAGTTCGGTCCCTGACTGGGCTCATCTACCCATTTGCAGGAGCGTTTAGGTGGCAGCGATATGCACAGTGTTCAGGTGGCAATGGGGTCTGTGCCTTGTGTTGCTAGGTAGTAAAGTGACAAGTTCCCTGGCCCAGGCCCAGGCACTGTTACAATTGCGGAGATTATTTGCCTGTTGGTTTTTAATGATGCATTTAAAAGTATTCATCTCATTAATCGATGTAGGCAAAAATTCACTTTGCAAACGTGAGACAATGTCATGCTGACTCCCTGGGCACCGTTCTTTGAAAACATATCACTGCAAGTTCTATACCCTTTCTCCTTCATAAGGGAAAAAGGAGAATTCTAAACATGACAAGATGGAAGATAAAAACGTGGGTTTTTTTCTTTTTACCATAAAAGAGATGTCATTATAGCCATAAGAAAAGAAGCAGAATGGGCTGGTTCATAAGTCACATGCCTTGTCCTTCCTCCAGCCAAACAGTTTTGAATCCTTAGAACAGCGCGGGTTTTACTGTTGCTCTATTTAAAGGCTTCTTCACTGAAAACCCCTTTGGCAGTGAGATGCCACACTGGATGAGTGCAGATGAAACCTGTGTCCCTGGCCATCACTGGGGTTGTCACCTGTCCCTCATCTCACACCAGACCTGTGTTTCCGAGGCCCAGATGGGGGCTGTGCTGTCACCAAAGCCCCTGGGCAGCCCCGGCATTTGTGGAGGCCCAGAAGGTATAAATCAGGCTGAACCCCAAGTCCAAGTAAAGTTATAGAGGGGCACAGATCAGTGTGAGCTGTAGCTATTTTCTTTCCAACTTCCAGGAAGTAACAGTGCTGATAAGGAACATTTAGCCTTTGAAAAACAGTTTGAAGAAGAAAATGCAAAACAAAATAGTATTTAAGGATTTGTTTTAAAAACACTCCCTGTGTATTTAAGAGCACTTGTCCTGTTTATTCTCAAAAGATGCATCTTGTGATTATTTAGAGGGCCTCCTGCTCTGCATCTGCATATATTTGTTAGTAGAAGCAGCGTAGAGTCACAGATTAATGGCATCATGAAGAGTTAGATTTTGCTTGAAGTACACTGGCTGTCTGTATGAAGCGCATAGCGCACACGTGCTGCCTGCAGTTGGTCTGAGTTTTGAGATTGGAATTCATTACGCTTCTTTGGAGGAAGCTGGACTTGTTAGTTGAGGCTTGGAGACCCAGAGTGGGGGCTGCGAGCTCCTGCTGGGCTCTGAGGGCCCACCCTGCCTGGATGGCGCCCACAGCCCAGGTGAGTGGCAGGATTTCAGTCGGAAGCTGAGAGTAGTCAAAAAGCTAACAGTTGGGGGCGCAATGGAAACCAGCAGCGAGGAAGTTGACACCGGTGGCTTCTGCGGAAGTTGACCTGCTGGTCCTGGCCAGGGCAGTGGGAGGCGCAGCAGGGCTCTCCAGGAGTAGGGAGAGAGCGGCCAGCAGCTCTCCGCAGCTCTGCAGCCTTGTGCCCCAGCCAGGGGCTCGGGAGACACCGAGGCAGTATGGCCACGGGCCCTGGAGACTTGGGAAAAGGCTCGTGGGTCATTCAGAGGAGCCCCCAAAACAAGATTGGCCTTCCGTGGCGGCATCCAGCCAGTCTGCATCCTCTCTGAGCCTTAAGGGTCCCTCCCTCCCGTCCCCTTCCACTTGGACATCTTCACTGACACACAGCAAGATGGGAGCCCTTTGCACCAAATCCCGCAGAGTGTCTGCAGAGAGTGGGGATCTGGCGATGATTTGAGGTTCAAATGTGGCTTCACCCAGGAGGACCGCCCCTCCGTGCTCCTCCAAGCACAGCTCACAAGGAGACACTGGGGCTGGGGCTGCTTCTTGGTCGCTAAAGTGAGGAGGACTACCTGCATTTCCTGGGACCCGGAGCGGTAGGTCATCAGGACAGGCTTCTGAGCCGTGGCCCTCTGTGTGACTCAAAGTGTCACAATGTAGAAAGCAGAAAAACAAAATGTGAAGACTTTCCCCACATACAGGTCTAAAGAATTCCCAAAGACATTTTGGTGAGACATTCACTAACAAAAGAGACTGAATAACACAGTCACAGAAAAAACAGCATTATTTTAAACCAGAGAAAAGTGCAACATTTCCTCTTGAAGCAAGTACAGAAATTTTCTGTTTTCCCTACTGAATGGAGTGAGGCCTCTTTGTTAAAGTGTTAACTGAAGGAAATTGGCTGTTATTTAGGCTTTTCTTACTCATGTGTGGCACTAGTGCCAGGGTGCTGACAAATACCTGTTTTCAGCAGAGGAGAGCTAACATCTGAGCATGGAACATTGGACCACTGGAAACTTTGTAGACATCTGAGTCACATCAGGTGGAGACATAGAGGTGACTTGCTATCTTTACAAAGCAGACGCAGCTTGGAGAGGCGATGAAATGCCAGAGAGGAACAGACACGCAGTCTCACCCGGAGGGTCACAGGTGTCCACTTCGCTCCAGAGTAACCACCGTGGGTGTCTGAATATCCATCGGGCGGAAGGACTCTCC
The DNA here is from genome assembly GCA_004027295.1 of Dolichotis patagonum. Taxonomy (NCBI): domain Eukaryota; kingdom Metazoa; phylum Chordata; class Mammalia; order Rodentia; family Caviidae; genus Dolichotis; species Dolichotis patagonum. The sequence goes on along the minus strand of PVJX010028903.1, from coordinate 16,674 downwards.
TACGCAGATGATCGCTTCAAAGCACAAACCGAGGCAGGAGAAGCGAGTGCAGTGCTTCCAGGTGGAGGCTTCTTTCCAGTTATTTCTTGAGAAATCTGTCTTTTAGAATTAAGTGCAGAAGAAAAACGCTGACAGGTTGAGGCAACTGGAAAGACGGTATTGCACCCCGTGAAACTTAAACTGAAGGCTGTCCATCCGCCGGGGACGCGCAGTGAAGAACCCGCTGACGCTGAACCACGGGCGCCGGGCTGACGCTTGGGAAGCAGACGGGCCACCCGTGCTGTGATGGGGTTTCTGCTGCTGCGCTGCAAAGCGTCCTGGCAGAGAGACCAACCGCAGCAGGGTCACCGCGGAGCGCGCTACACGCGGAGACCGCGAGGAAAGAAGCAAGGAGCGCGGCTGGCTGGAAACGGCCCTCTGCCGCCCCTGCTGTCAGCCGGGCTGCGCCGCCTGGACTGCGTCTCACTCGGTGTGCCCGCGTTGCTGGTGTTTTCTAAGGTTGGAACTCCGCACGGGCAGTGGTCATTTACGGACGTAGAGGAAAAACGCACAGGGTGGGCTGCAGAATTCAGTGACAAACGATCAAAAGACCTGAATTACCCAGAGCGGCGGCCTGCCCAGGAGCAGAGCCAGAACCCCAGGAGCAGAGCCAGAACCCCAAGAGCAGAGCCAGAACCCCAGGAGCAGAGCAAGTACACAAGAACCCCGGAACCTTAAAAAAGGATGCGACTAAAACAAGAAGGATACTTGCGTTGGTTCTGGAATATTTGTCACAAAACAAGGTCAAAACTGTATGATAGAACAATCACCATTCTGTTTAAATATTTCATTTTAAGAATAACTTTCAAATACCAAATGCCCTTCATGCCATTTTTCAATCTTAAATGCTTCTTATTAACAATTATTTGGGTTAATATTTTTTCTTTTGCTGTTTTCTGTTGCCAAATATGTACCTCAGATAGGCACTACTGTCATATGATCTTGAAACACACGATCTTGTACAACCAGTGGTTCATAATAACAATGAACCATTTATCGTACATTTTTAATAGAAAAGATAGAGCTTTTAGTTTCAAAAGATTGTTGTGTTTATTGTTATGGCAGGTGACCAATCATTAACTTTTATAGTGTAAGAGTATGAAAAACACAGTGTAACCTAATTTTAGGAATTCTGTGCATTTCAGGGTTATCTGATGCCTTAATCCAAATCCTGACTGTAGGCTTCACTGAGACTCACACATTTTATGAATTTAGGAAACATTAAGTAATAAGACTTTTAAAATTTTTGATCTGATAATAAAGAATTTGTTCTGGGATTTAGGTGGGTAAGAATTTAAGTGAAAATGACTTATAATTCTAGAATTCAGCTACTAAGCAAGTATTCTTTTTCTCATGACACTGCCACACACTTGGACCATCTTTCTTTCTTTCTTTCTTTCTTTCTTTCTTTCTTTCTTTCTTTCTCCTATCTTCATGTGAAGGTGAGGTTTTGGGTGGCGACACAGCACTGTGGAACTCTTGCTGGACAGGCAGGAAGGCCTAGGTTTGACCTCAGCTCTGCAAAGATGTAAAAATCAGAATAAAATCCTGCCTGCTCTGTGCCATCTGGGCCCCCGAGTGACCGGAGTGACTCTGGCAGCAATTAGGGGTCCCGAGTGCGCAGCCCGCCATGGGCTCCCACACCCGACATGTGGAGAGCTCGGTTCTGAAGAAGTCACACATGTGCCTTTGGGGGCCAAAGTCGGTCCAGTGAGATTCGAAGAGGCTTAGAAAAGTTAGGCCCTACACATTGGTGAGTGAGAGCTCTGCTTACTGGACTGGAGAATGGCCGAGAGGTTTGAGGATGAGAGGAGGTCTCTGGGTGCCAGCTGTGTCTGCAAAAGTTCCACAGTGGCAGGCGTGGCCCGCTCTTCCCTGGGAAGCTTCTCGGCGCTGAATCCAGAGCCCCGGGGTGAGGTGCGAGCCCAGGAGAACGAGGCACAGGGAGCTGCCCGGGCCACCGAGCTAGACGTTCGTCCCAAGGACACCTCCACCCCAGAGCAGGGCAGCCACCCAGGATGCGGTCCAGCAGTACCAGCCTTGGCCCTCTCTGTGTTGAAGGGCTGTGTCCTTCTACGTGACTCTTGTCCCTCGCTTGCTGTCACACAGGCCGTAAAACTGAAAACCCAACTCTGGTTTGGGGTCCCTGGGGGCAGAGGGTCACCCATACCCGGGAGGACATGAACTCCGAAGGTGAAAGGACACAACTCACACTGATGGTGGGTTCAAAGGACAGGGTGAGGACACGGAGGGAATCCACACAGATGACGCAGGACAAGCACTGGACAGCGGCAGATGGCAAAACACGACAGAGGCCCTGACCCTACGCGGTGACCTGCTCTTCCTGTCCCTGGGGAGGTGACGCTGCCCTCTGTGGTGGGGAAGCAGAGCATGGCGGTGTCTCACCGCCCCTTCCTTCTGAGCTGACCCACGTTGCTGGGCCAGGGGGGCCCACCAGGCTCCTCCCATAGCATGTGGAGCCAGAGCGTGGACCCCAGAGGTGAAGCTGAGCTGGGTGAGAGCTCCAGGGCGAATCCTGGGAACTGCGGGCCCTGGCAGGCTGGAAGGACAGCAGCACTGGCCACGTGGTACTGGGCCAGGACAGGCTTGTTGGGTGAGCTGGAGACTGACTGTAGGGCAGCTCTGCACCTCGAAGTGTCCACGCGGGATGCTGCCTCTGTGTGCACCATAGAGAGGAGGGGCCGCAAACACCCCCACCCTGCCCCCAGCCAGGACGATGCCCCACACATGGCGCTCTGCAGTTTCTCCTGGAAAACATAATGGGTCTCCACAGCCAGCCACAGCTCATCAAGAACCAGCTGCCCATGCTGAGTGAGGACTGTGTGCTTCCCAGCACGAGGTGTGGGGAACGGGGCTGCACACTGGTGGATTCACACACATTTCACACTTCACTCAGCACACGTCACGGCTCGGGTCCCAAGCAGCCCCGGGCCCAGGTATTGAGGTCTGGTGCCCTGCCTGTGTGGAGCCTCATTTAATGCCACCTGCAAATACAGTGGCATCCAGATGTGCGTGCAGAGGCCTCAGGACTTCCAAGTACCAGTCTAGGAAGATTATAACCCTGCTTTCCACATCTGTGTGTGTGGTACTCAGCCTGGTGCATGCAGGTGGAAAATAGCAAAAGGACAAGAATGAGCTAGAAACCCTTGATTCCCAGCAGCCGGAAAGAAGGGATCAGCACAGAGAGTGGGAGGAGAGGTCTGAGAAGCAGGGGGAAGGCCGGGAGGGAGGAGGAGGTGGCCTTGAGTCCCGGGACGCAGTTGTTCAGGAGCTTCTGCTGAGCAGAAGTCTGCAGAGTGCTCACCGCACCGATGATGGAAACGGGCACAGCGGCCTGACTCCACACGGGGGTTGGAGCTGGGTCTACTGCACCCCCATCCAGGGGAGCTGAGCACTGCTCGGCTCTGCGCTCCGAGAATCATCGAATTGCACTTAGGAGAGAGTAAATGGCTCCCCTGGTCAGGAGAGTATCCCTGATTTCCAAGGCTCACAGCAAAGTGAAACTGCCAGGAAAGTGGTGTGGCACAGCCACCGCGGATGGAGGCCAGGCATCGATCGCAGCCTTTGCAGGGGGCCCTTGGGCCTCGTGGGTCGGGGAAGAGGCAGGCTGCACAGCGCAGCTGGTGGCCCTGGGCTCCTCATCGCCAGCGCAAATGATCCCTGTTGAAAATCTGCCAGGTCTCCCACCTGACAGCCCTGGGAGGTGTGTCCTGATACCCCAAAGGGGAGGAGGCCCCCAAAGCAGCCCTCCAGTGTGGGTCTGGTCCTCCCCAGGAGGCCGAGTGGGAGGCTGGATGGCTGCCTGAGGGAAGCTCTTCACTTGGAAATGAATTAAGGACTTTGTGACTTCCAGCTGTGACTGTGAAATCCTCGCTGCCGCCCTGGGCCTGGGATGTGAGAAGTGTCAGGTTGCGTCCAGGTTTGAGACTCATTTGAGCTGATGCCTCTGCTGTGGTGCTATCCGAACCCTGCTAGGGGTTTATTGCCAATATGCTTCTCAGGTCCCAAGCAGCAAGTGCCCCTGCTGACAGACAGGGGTTGGCACCAGGCTCAGGAGAGGCGCACCGAGTCCGCGCCATGATTAGTTGGACACACATCAGAAGGTCAGTTTGTTCTTGCCCCTCTTCCTCTTTTCGAGGCGGGCTCCGTCGTCACAGGAAGCACCACCATGCTGCCGTTCCAGGTTTTTAAATGACTTTCACCACAGTCATCAGCTCTGTGATTATCTCTGCTTCTCCAGCACCTGGTGTTTGGAAATGGTTTGCCATCTGGTCAGACCTTGAGCAATCACAACAGCTCAGCTCAGCGGCAGGCAGAAGTGCTGTCTGGGAGGAGCCCGACAGTCTTCTCGAGGGCCAGGCGGCATTGCTAAGTTCCGCCGCTACCGTGGTGAATGCGTCAGCGCAGACCCTCAGCGTGCTGTGCTGGGGTGTCTGGGGCTCTTTGGCGGTGTTCGTTCCTCGAGTGTGTTAGGAGAGTGTGAGCACTGCTCCTGAGGTTGCTCGTGTTACCTGTGCTCATGTGACGTAGGAAGCGCTCCACGGCGCACGCTGACAGGCGTTAACCTGGGCCGCCGTGGCCTTCCTAGGATTACTTGTTAGATGAGATACTGCCCCTTTTCAGTTCAGTGTTTGGGACGGGGGTCCATGCAGAGCATTTTGCTGTGAGGGGAGGATGGGTCAGCAGGACAGTGCACACAGCAGCGTGTGCATACTGGCTGGAGGCTGGGCCCGAGCACAAGCGGCCGGGTGCTGGGCCTTGGACCTTGTCCAGGGGAACCACTCCTGGGCCCGACCTGGATCCGCTGTTTCCTGGCTCTGCATTCCTGGCCAGGGCAGGGCTGGCGTCTCTTTCCTGTTGGTGACACAGACTTACAGTGACCACCTGGTAGGGCCACGACCAAGATCACCCTGCCAACAGCCTTCCGTGCTCAGTCCAGAGCCTGGCACACGGTGCCCTATAGGCGATGCCAGTGAACACAACCGTGCCAACCATCCATCACTAACAGGCAAGCAAACCGCCTGCCGCTGTGGACATCTAGACGTCCTTCCCAAGCCTCCTGGGCTCTTAGGCGGGACCTTGGGGTGGGACTGGGCTCCAGGGTGATACTCCCCCATGGATTTCTCCACTGGTGACTTCATAGGTGAATGTGACGCAGGAAGGTGGGCGCAGTCACCGTGACCAGAGGGTGCAGTTCCCGTCCTGGTTCCTTCCTTCATGCTCTGCTTCCTGCCCGCCATGCTGTGAACCGCTGTCCTCCACCAGGCCCCTCTGCACGCTGTCCTGTGCTGCAGCTGTTGGAAATTGTGTTTCACAGTGAGAAGGCGACTGAGAGGCAGCTGCATGGCGCTGGGTGGGTCCGTAAGACTCGGGAGGATGACAATGCCTTCAGTGGGAGGAAACTCGCACTGCACACATCCCGAGACTCCGGCCTTCTGCATGGGGCTGTGGCTTCCTCAGCTCTGTCTGCTCCCGTCACCTCTGGGACCTGCTGAGTGACCATGTGTGATGATGGCTCAGTGCCCTCCTGCCCTGGCTTTGTGCGCCTGTCCTGCTTCTTGCTGAGTTGACTCATCTGGGAGGGAGATGGACTGTGCCTGGGGCAGAGGGACAGGGCCTGGAGTGGCAGGGAGGGATGCAGACTGAGGGCCCCCATTATGCTGCACTGCCCCATGGGCTGGACACCCCTGTGCCCCATATCAGGGCCATGCGCTACAGCTGCTCCCCAAGCTCGGGAACCAAAGGAAGGAGCTGGATGCAGCCCGGAGACAGAACACTCGTGGGGCAGAGGAAGACACTGAGGCTGCCCAGAGCTCTTCATCACCTGGCTGTCCCGGTGCCTTTCCGCTCTGTCCCAATTTCCTGCACGCTGAGGCCACTTCTCCTGTGTCCTCTCTCCTTGCACTCTGCTGGGCTCCATCCTGCTGCCTCCTGCAAAGCCTCCAGGAGCAGGTTCTGATGCTGTGAGGTCCAAACCACAGAAATCCTCTGTGAAACACAGAACAAGATGCTCGTGGCCAGGAGCAGCCACGGAGCAAAACCGTGAGCTGTGAAACTCATGGTCAAAAACCATGGAGCTTTGAAATTGTGATTTTAAAATGTTTGAATATAGCAAAATCAGTCCAACTTTTCCCAGCCTGCACCTGTAAACAGCAGAGCGGAGCATATTTCCTGGTGACCAGGCCTGGTGTCCGGAGATGAGGCTCTGCTGTCCCTTGGGTTTATGTCAAAGCCAGACCCTAAAGGGCTGCCCCACGTGTTGTTTACCTGGAGCAAGACTAAGCAGGAAGGCTCGGTGACCGTCAGGCCCTATGATGGTGGGTCAGCACCCTAGAGTACAGGGAGATGGACCCAGGTGCAGACCCTTGGGTGCTGTCCTGGTCCAGGACACCAGCAGTCAGTGACCTGGGGTTGGAGGCACCAGCCTTTTGGACTTTGACCGCACAAAACGAGGATGACTCCTGAGATCTGAGGCACCTGGAGGTGGTGGGCGTTCAGAGACAGAGGATGCGAGCTCAGTGATGCCGCGGCCTGAGCACCCCATCTCTCTGTCCACCTTTGGGGCTGGGGCTCTGTATCTGGAGATGTCAAAGCAGGAAGTTCTGCCTGGGAACAGGGCTGCTTTCCCCGGTCCCCCATGGACGGGACCACAGTGCCTGATCACCCCTCACAGCGCCCCCAAGATGGCTGTGCCTGCGGCCCCCAGGCGGGTGGTGCTGTGGACAGAGCTCTCAGGAGCTGGGGAGGTCGGGGCAGGGATCTCTTGGCTGGGCTTGGTCTTCCTGTCCTTGTCTTCATCTCCAGGAGGAGCAAGGGCGTTTCCTCCCGGGAGCCGAGGTCAGGAACTGTGGGAGAACATTGCTGTTTGTGCATTATGTGGAAGCCACAGGCCTGAAGGATGCATGAGGGCAGGTGTGCTGACAGTGCTGCTGTGAGCAGAAACACCAGGAGGACTCCCAGGACTGGAGGCAGGGCTATTTACACTGACCATCACTGAGCAGGATCATTCCCAGAGTCTCAGGCCCTGGTCTCTGGTGGTCTAGGGCTCATATGAGATAAGCAAGCAGGCAGTGCAGAGGTAGAATGGCTTGTCCACTGGGGATTGGTTTATACAGTGTGCATCATAGTGACCAGCAGCTGTGCATCATAGTGACTAGCCGTTTCTAAGAGACAGGAGCAACTGGAACTGGAAGAGGAACTGTTACCTGGGCGACTAAGAAACTGAAGCACACTGGTGGGGGTGATGGATTTTCTGTTACAATGGGTCAAGTCTTTGTGTCTTTCTGGGATGTCACAGGTCCGGGGGTGAGTGACACCTCCTGCCAGAGCCAACTGGACCTCAAGAAGCAGTTCTGGGAGACACCGGGCACCCACATCTGGAGGACGTGATTTATTCAGTATTAGGAGGAAAAATTCCCCAGAGCGATTAGGGAGCAGTGTTTTGACCCTTTCTCTGTGGAGGGGCCCCTGGGGGTCACACCAGGGACCACGCTTGGGAACATATCAGCCAGGCATCCAAGTGCTCAGAGTGACTTCTGTAAATGACACTGGCTGACACATGTGACCTAAAATTAACAGACAAGAGCGTGAGCACTTACCAGCCAGTCCACAGCCCCCACGACGTGTGTCTGACCTGAGTGACCACGCTAACCACTGCCTGCTCATCAGCCAGGCACCGCTGACGCCCAGGCCCGGCCAGGGGCGAAGCTGCAGGAGGGACTCCAGTTCCCGTTATCACCATGGTGTTGGTGACACCAGCTTCTACGCTGCCTTGAACACACGGGCGCTGTTAGTGCAGATCTCGGTCCTGAGAGAATTGCACGCCGAGTCTGGGGTTCGCCGTCAGCAAACACCTTCCTCCGTGGTCACTGAGCCTTGGCATTCCCACCTCTGGATGAGCCAAATGCAGGGCCAGCAGGGAGCAGCTCGCAGGCCGAAGAGGTTCTTGGTGATGAGGGCGAGCAGGTGACTGCTGGGGAAGATGCAGGCCGCGTTAACACACACACAGCTCCTGGGTGGCTCAAGGTATTGCTGGTGGGCTGGGAGCTGAAAAAGTCTCCTCCATCACTGCACACCCCGGGTTCCCTTTAGGAGGAATGGGGCACCCCGCTCTTACTCGTCTCCCCATCTGGAGTCCCAGGAAACAGCCCTGGACAAGTCACAGAACTGTCCATGTCACTGAGTTTTATGCTCTGCAGTTTCTCAAAGGAAACCAAAGACCAGGGTCCCCGGCCTGCACACCTGGCCATACTGGTCCTCGGCGAGGGGTGCTCAGATGCTGTGCCTGGCAGGTGGAGCCTGCAGCTCTCACCCGCTTGCTTGGTCCCAGCAACTGCCGTGTCCTCCTCAAACTCAGTCCCTGCACAGCCACGTAACCCCACCACAGCCCTGGGAACGAAATCGTCACATCGGCCTCCCACGTCTGCCGCTTTCCAAGCGGTTGTGGTTCAGGGTGTGCTAGCTGTCCAAGATGGTTTAAAGGGAAGCTTGTGGGTCACCTTAGCAACTGCGCCCGGCCCTTTGAAACAGCAACCGGAAAGGCACACAGGGCTCGGACTGCGTCTCTGTTGACCCTGCCTAGGAGTGACGGGGAGCCAGGCCTCAGGGCTAAGCCGGGGCGAGGCAGTTGGGCTGCAGAGAGGTGAGTGATGAGGGACCTCGGGTGACGGGCTCCTGCCTGGTGTTTCCCCAGCACAGCTCTCCCATCGCAGCAGCACAGACCAAGACGGTCGTATGCTGACGGCTGCGTGGTGTCCTGCATGTCACCTAGAAACGGGGCTTTGTGGGTAAGCGTGTGGGACCCAACCTCCCAGGAGCAGGTCCTGTTTCTGCTGCTTCCTAATGTGTGACTGGCAACTTTCTCAGTCTCTCTGTGCCTGTTTCCCTGTTTGGAGAGCAAAGACAGTGACGGCACCTCTCTGCGGTGGTACTCGCCATCTGTGGATGGGGTACGGTGTGGACGAGTAGTGACGGAACACAGGAAGCTGCGCCCCTATGTCCTGTTCTGTGTCATCATGGCACTGAGCAGGGGTGGCTTCAGGAGAAAGCCTGGTGCCAGGTGAGGCTGCTTGTGATGAGCTCCCGAATGTGCCGCACCTGGACCCGACTCCAGATTTAGGTACAGTGCTGACGCCGTGACACAGGGCAGGCGGTGGGGGGATTTGCTGGTGATAGCAATTGATTAGTCACAGGGAAGTGCTAACAAGTTGGGGTGCTTGTAGAGTTGTCCAGGGAGGGGGAATGCAGCTAGAAATCCTGCTCCTTTGACAGGTGTGGGAGAGAAACCCTTCTGAAGGGAAATGCAGTGTAAGTCATGAGACACAATTTACAATCCGCAGGTTTGCACCTCCTTCCCACTCATACCTTGAGCATCAGCCACTTGGGTAAGAATTTAGGATGAACTTAGAAAGATAACGGGAGCCTGAAAATGTAGCCGTGAGGAGCCCGAGCGTGTGATTATCTCCTGCAAAGCAGGCTGAGTAGTTTATGACGAGGCCATTTGGAAGGAGGGCAAACCACCGTCTCTGACTCCTCGCCAAGCCGGGGGTCTCTGTCCCAGACTGCTGGCACTATGACCTGGTGATCCCATCGGAAATGTATTCCTGGGCACTGACCGTGAATAACGCCACACTGTACCTGCCCTACCAGAGCTCAGCTCACTGCCCGAGACAGGAATTAGGCTTTTGTGCTGTAATCTCAATTTATGCGATCTCCACTGTGACATTCCGATTCTTTTAAGGCAAGAAGTGCTCTGGTTAATTTATCGATTAATTTAATAAATCTAATTAATTTATTGATGTTTTCTAATGGAAACATTTCATTTTTTTCCTGCATATGAAATGCAATGGCTGTCAAAGACTTTTGCAGAACCATCTGCATCAGACTCGCCTGGTGCTGGGGTTCAAGCCACACAGAGGGAACCTACTCCCAGTCCACCTGGGCAGCACCTCGGGCATGCAGGAGCTTAGGGACAGCAATGCATTAGAGAACAAAACCAAATACAACATTCGTGAGGCGCCTGAAGACCCAGAGAGACAGTGCGGGGGACGCAGAGCAAGACCTGGCTCTGGAAGCCAGAGCGAGGCTGAGCCCCGCCCGTGCTTCTGCAGCAGCTCAGCCCTGTAACCTGTGACTGTGTCTGTGCGGAACAGGCCCTGCCCTGAGGACGTCCGTCACCTTGCCACTGTTGGTGCCAAAGGCCCGGGCCCTGCCTCATATTAATCTGTGGCTTCAGAAGCAGAGGGCAAAGGGATCCCCTCATGTCTGTAAGTCGCCCAAAGGCCAGGCAAGTCTGCAGCACCCCGAGAGGAGCTGCTGTCCAGCCCTGTCTGCTGCTGTTCTGCTGGGTGCAGCAATTCGGCCTCTCCCCTTCAACAGGGGCAGTGGGTGAAGTCTGCTTGGATGGGGATACGTCAACAAGAGGGCGTCTGTGCCGGTCAGTCATTCTGAATAATTCATGGCTAGAAACAGGGGAAACAAGACTTGACCTGGGATCGTTTGCAAAGCTTCTGTTGGGGAAACTTTTCTCCTAACCCTGGAGGACCCAGTCAGTGGGTTTCTCACTGCCCTCCCTGCATCCTCCAGAGAGCTGTGAAGAGAGAATAAACAGGAGAAGGCATCTGATCAATGCTGACGGTGGTGACTGCCTGTGGGATAAGTGGGACCTATGCCTGGGGTATCTCACCACCAGAACACCCAGGTATGACTGAGACAGCAGGACCTCCCCACTGCACCTTTGGCTTCACGCACAGCTTCACAAGCTGCCCTCTTCAGGGCACGCTGCCTGCCCTCCCAGGCCTTCTGAAATGTGGGTGGAAGCCTTCTTAGCCCCTCAGCTCTTGCACTCTGCATGCATCTAAGATTAGCACCTGGTGAATGATGCCAAAGTCTGCCGCCAGCTGGAGCAGTAGCCAGGCTTCCTTCTCTTGGCTGGGGGTTGAGTCCTGGATTGCTGGGCACTCTGAATCCAATTCTGAGGAACACATTCTCTATGCCACTGCCATTCTGGAGCATGGTGCCCTGTGGCTTTCTCCTCAAAGCAAAGTCCTTCGCTTTTGCAGTTTTAAGGCTGCAAAGGGTGGAGACTTGATGCTTTTTATCATGTCTTCAGGCCTTCTTTTATCGTCTCCCGTTCCTACTCAGCAATTGAGATTTCTTCAGCTCTATATTTGCAGTCCGTAGCTTTATTAGAGCTTTCTTTCTGGCCAAATTGACAGCCTTTTAAATCATCCTGCTGGGTTCTTTGCTCTTAATTCACAACATAAATCTGACTAAAAGTCCCCACCAATAACCATGCTACAGCATCTACATTTGACTGCCTTAAATTATTGTCTGCCAGATTAATTAGTCCACTGCTCTTAATCTTAGTCTCAGGCAAAGTCACTGGACATGAACAAAATGCAGACAAATTTTCTGCCAAGCCATGAAATACATTGTCTGGAGTCCAACACCCAGTGCAGTCCTTCCCAGCAGAAATGTCCTGAGCCTGGTCTTAGCAGCAGGATTTCTATCAGCCTTCTGGTCTGCTGAGCTCGGACCAGAATCCCTCATACAGAACAGACTAAGATGCTTCAGTGCTACTGTTTCAAGTGACATCTCTGAATCTTTCCAAACTCTTCCCAGACGCCATTCCAGAGGCTCTCGAACCACATGGTCAGGTACAGTCACAGCAACACCCCACTTCTCTGGTACCAAATTCTGTTTGGGTTATTTTTCTCTTATTGCTGAGACAAAATACTCAATACTCAATTTAAGGAAGGAAAAGTTTACTTAGCTCACAATTTGTGGAAGTTTCAGTCTGTAATGAGCTAGATGCAAGTCAGGGTAGCATGGCACGGGGCAACAGTTCAAGGTGGCAGAAGACAGTGGAAGTTGCAAGAGTAAAAGAGGAGAGAACAAGCCACCTTTCCTCTCTGATACTGTAAGCAGGCTACCCAAGCCCCAGGCTGGTGCAGCACTGGTAACATCTCCCTGCCTCCCTCTTACACAGGATAAGGATGTTTGCCAAGTAAAGCCCCTGGCTTCCTGCTGAGTTGCTTAAAGTTTTAAACTTCTCAAGCTGATACAATGTATCAACCATAACAGCCAGATCAATGCAACAAATGCATGTTAAACTGCAAAAGTGAGCTGGTGAGAAACAAGGGGCGTCCCTGGGAGATAAAGGCAAGGAAGAAATTCCAAGCCACAGAGGTCAGTGCAGCTGCCCTGGAATGCCACGGAGCCACTGGGGCACAGGCAGATGGCCACCGAGGGGAGTCATGAGTCCTAGCAGGAGCTGAGAACTCCACTGTGGGCCCAGACCACAGAGGGGATGGTAACTTTTGATGGAATAAGGAGAAGTTGTGCATTGGAAAGAGAGAAACTGTGGAAGATTTGCAGTTACAGTTTGGCTGTGCAAAACCTTATCCGTAACCTCCCTGAGAATCTGCACGTCTTCCGTCAAGGTGGGTTTAAACTTTAAATTTGCTGCATTTTGTGATGCCAAGTGCCCTAAATGAAAAGCCAGGGTGAAAGGCTGGAAATAACACCACAAGGCTTGCAGAAAAGAATGGACCATTAATCTGGAGCCGTCCTTCTAGGCACTTGCTTCGGTATGGACCACGCTGGCACCCAGATGTGTACCTCCAGGTGTTTACCCAAGGGAAGTGACTAGAAATCAAAGCAAACCCAAGCAGTTTGCAAATGGGTATAAATTAACCTGCAGATACACTGATTTCTGAATCTTTTACTGTGGCACTCACTCTGGGAAGGAGAAAGGAGAATATCACGCCTATTGCTTCCTTCTGTAATTAAAGCAGTTAGCGTGCGGCTGGGGCCCGGCCACTCTCAGCAGATGTGAGAGGGAAGGATGCTAAATCACTTGTCAGACAGCAAGTCCTGCTAGATGACAGGTTATCTTTTTCCTTCCTGAGAAACTGACACTTCTCAGAAATGTGTAAACACACAAACTGTTGCAGGGAGTTCCTTTCCTGGTAATTGCTGTGTTCATGCGAGGTCAGCTGAATGACTTCTAATAGACTCCATGTAATAGGAAAAGATAAGGTGGATGGACGGAATTTAAGCTGAGGAGTTTAGGGAGGGCGATCCCTGTGGGGTCCTTTAACAGTGCCTAGCTGATTTGTATGAGCCAGAATCCAAAGAAAAGTATTAGGAAAAAAGGTAGAGGATAAAGTAACAAATTTTCTTGCTCTCCCTTTGTGTAGATGCCACTGGAAGCTGTTTGGAGAAGTGTTGCTACTTTTGTTTAAGATGTTGCCAATTCTAACAGTTCTGTTAAGCATCCCTTGGTGTGGGGTTTTAAGCAGCCTGACAACCACTCTGACAACACTAGGAAGCAAGTTCCAGCACCTGAACATTGTTTAATAGTACTCGTACTTCTGCCTCTGTATGAAACAGGTTTAGAATGATGTACATTTTTAATATTTATAGCATCAGTTCTTATGTAGCTCAGAGACAGATACGTGCTGACTCCACGAGGCCAGAGAGACCTTTCCCCTCGGAGCCCGGTCTGTGCCCCAGCATGTGGCCCCCAGGCTCTGTTCCTGAGTGGGCACCCAGTGTCACTGCAGCATCACCTGCTGGGTCCTCAACTCTAAGACCAGAACACAATTTTCCTTGCGGTTTTGTAAGGATTAAATGAGATAATATGTGTGAAGGGCCAGACTCCTGGGACTACTTTTAGTTCTGGGCTTTTGCATGGAAAATAACTTGATGGGAGATTCTGGTCAGAGCTCAGAGGACCAGAATATTCCTGAAAAGGCAGATCCAGGCCTGGGATTTTAAGCAATGCTGAAGCTTTCTGGACTTTGATGACTCTTAGAGATGTAGAAATGTGCTTTCATAAAGAGATATGCATGGATCTTTTGAAGGCTGGGGGAGAAATGCTATAGTTCATATCTGGATGTCACGAGCTCACAGATGGGACTTGTGGGAAAGATTGGGGTACAGTGGTGCTGCAACTGGCTTGGGGCTGGGAGCCAGGGTCTGGCTGGAATAGGCAGGTCACAGGGCGCGGCCCCCAAGGGTGCGTCTCCCTGTACTCTTTGCTTCTTGGCTACCGTGGTGTGAAGAGTTTTCTCCATCCAGGCCCTTCTGCCCTGCTGCTCCTGGACTGAGGCCTGGTGGACATGGACTGACCCTCCCTAAACATGAGCCACAGTAAAACTCCCCTCTCAGCTGCTTGGGTACTGAGTGCCAGCAATGAGCAAATGCTAAGACCTGGAGCCACTGGAGTCAGGTTTTCTCACTCTTGTTACGTTTTATGGGGCCTTGAGCAAAGCAGGACCAGAGGTGGACAGAAGCCCCTGCTCAGTGCCTGGGTTAGCTGACAGCCTGGAAGACTGGGGACCTGCCCACGTCACCTGGTCGTCGTGACCCTGAGGCAGCTGCCATCTCCTGAGCGTGGTGCAAGGTGTCCACAGTGAGCAGCCACTGTAGTTTCCCCCGTGTTAGTCGGAGCATCCGTTCAGGAGTTGTCAGTTTCTCCGCACCTCATTTTGCTAGTTGGCCAGAATATTTTATTCTGCCATTCCTCTGCCACACTCTACAAACAGACTGTAAATTCAGGCCCGGCCGCATCTGAACCCTTTTATGGCTGATCGATGGCCTGTGTCTCTGTTGGTGCCAGGCCCTGGCTTTCCCACCAGATGATTGAAATACGCAGCTATAAATGCTGCAGCGTCTGTGCCTGCCAGGGGACAAGGAGGACCTGGGCCTGGTGCTCACGGCCGCACAGGCCCAGCACAAACCCCTCAGTCCTCCAACTCTGCAGCCATGGGAGAAGCCTCCTCTGTCTGGGGAAGTGTTGGGCAAATCCCGTTTAACAAGTAAAGGCTAATTTGTGGAGGAGCTGAAGATATCCTTAATTCCATCCCATCATTATGCACGGAGATTAATTTTCCTCACAGATTCATGTTCTTATTTATCTATCTTTGTGGGCCTATCTGTGGCTTAAGAAACAAACAACCCACATTTAAACATCAAAACACAGGACAGCAGCACAAAATTGCTGAGAAAATAGTGCTGTTTTCTGCAGGATGGTAAGATCCTGATTCTGGGTCACCATCTTATACTCTGATATTCTCAGAAATGCTGGTTTCCTATAGCTTAGGTTTTCTATCTTACAGGATTCTTCCCTGGTAATGGTGTTGACTTCAATTCTGGTACAACTTTATGTGGGAAACCAAAGTGGAACCGAAATGGTCCTGTTCAATCCTGCTGTTCTCAGTATGAGCTGAGGGAGTGGGGGTACAATACAACCCTACAGGCTTTAGTCGCGGGGCCATTAGGTACCAGTTTTAGTGCCATGGCCCCAGGCAGGGCAGGCCTCCCAGGGTGTGCAGGGGCACCCCTGGGAGCTCAGAGCTCACGTCACTCCTGGAAGCTTAGCAGGGATCTGTCAGCAACTCCACCTTTCTCTGCTTCACTCCTGCCTTCCTTCCCACTTACTTTTCTTCCTTTTTAAAAATGTTCGTTTTTTAGCACTTACACATGTCATAAGGGGGATAGATCACGGCTTCATAGAACTTAGGTTAGGAAATGCGACTGAAAGTAAAGGCACGAGAAAAGCATTGTCCTCCCCCAGACACACTGGCACCCATTCACTCCCTGTTCGCCACAACCTGAGAAGTGCGGGTTACCCACGAGCTGCCGGGACATTTCCTGGGTGGTGCTGACGCCTGCTGGTGTGTTACCCTTGGACATTGGCCAATCCTTGCTCCAGGGCCCCTGTTTGTGGGGACTCTGGTAATGGAGTGGGCCTTTTGTGGGGACCCTGAAGTTCCGTCTGCAGTGTCCCCCTCAGGGCTGTGGTCAGGCATCTGGTGGACTGTAACCGTCTTCTGCAGAGAACACTCCAGAGCACCTCTGGGTGCATGAATGGTGAGCAGCGGCTGTGGAGGCGGGGCTCGGGCTCCCTGGAGTGTGCACCGGTTTAGATTCCCTCCTCTACTGCCCAGCTTGGTGTGGCCTGTGCGTTCCATGTGTCATGGAGGCACCCGGTGCTCTGAACTGGCTTAGCACCCGCAGCCTCCCATGCCGGCTGGGCAGCGGGCAGCATCCCCGCTCAGCAGTGCCCTCCCCGCGCTCCGGGCTGCCCAGGGTAAGGCCTGACCGCTTGGGGCAGCCTGGCTCCCCTCAGGCACCCGTAGGTCCTCCCGCAGAGACATCTAACCTGCGCGTCCGGCTGCGGTTCCCGGGTTCCTGGCCAACCCACATTGGCGGCAGCGTGTGACCGAGGCAGACTGCTGACCCGCAGTTCACGTACTTTCAGGTGCACGGGGCCTTCTTGCCAAAGGTGATTCTGCTCCTAAAACCCTACAGGAGGAAGGAGGGGACAAGAACTCTGACACCCCAGCATCAGCCTGCTCCCTGGGACCTCTGAAGGAGGCCTCGATCCTGATTTCTGTTACTGCTGTCAGCTCTGCTGGTGCACCTGTGTCTCCCGAGGAACGACGTGTTATAATTTATACTCAGCACCACTGCTGACTTTGTGAATGGAGAATGTTCTGGCAGATAATCCAGTTGTTTGGCAAAACAATTAAAATCACGTCTGGTTTACGCCCTGTGTGCACACGCAGCCCCTTTGGAACCAGCTCCTGCATCTCCGGCTCCAAG
>PVJX010028902.1:0-23428 GCA_004027295.1 Dolichotis patagonum | reverse complement strand
ACTTCCTTATGGAGTTAGGGCTGTCCTGCCCAAATCCAACATGTCGTTCAGTCGGTTTCTCCTTTCCCACGGGAGGGTCTTATTCCCATCACTCACCACGTCCACGAGAACTGCTGGGCTCCCCGACCTCCGACTTCAGCGCGGCTAAGGTGGGAATTCATGGTGCCTCTGGGTGGGTCGCATGCAGGGCCGGTCTGGGCAAGCTGCACGCAGGGCTGTTCAGCTCCGCACTCCGGCGGCTCAAGCCAGTCGCTTCGGCGCGGATCGCTTGTTCAGGTCGGGCAGGAATTCAGGTGGCTCAAGGAGGGTGCCGTGCTCGCTGATCTTATCTTCACTAATAGTAGCCCCAGGACCTCATATTCGAGGGGTATTTTGTGCTTTAGTTTCTTCGTGGGTTGTGAGAGTCCATCTCTCTCTGTTTGGGTCTCTCCAGGGTGTTTTATTCTGGCATTTGTGCCAGAATCTCTTTCAGAGAGGGTCTCTCTCCTGCTACCTACCAGTCCACCATCTTGTCTTCTCCAGCCAATTCTCTCCTTTCTCTTCATAATTCCATCAATTTTCACCTTATTTGGGTAAAAATTAATAGCTACCTTCGCTAATAGATTGCAGGTTTGGTGAGGAAAGTACCTGGGTTTGTTCCTGCTGGTGTGTCTCCAAATAATACTTGTTAGATGAATATGAATGGCAAATAGACACATAACACACAGTTCAGCAAGATACCATTAGGTTCATTCATTCTTATCTACTGAGAGCCCATTACAAGCCAGAAACTAACCTAGGAGCTGAATATTGGGCCTTTCAGTACTACTACATATGACATGCTACATTTATTTAACAAGTATTCTGCTGGTGGGCAATTGGATTGTTTCCAGTTCTTCACAATTGCAAGCAGTACTGCAATGAGCAGCTTTATAAATGTATCATTAATCTGAATGGAAGTACTTTTGTAGGATTCTTACATTGGAATTAATCTGATAAAGGAAAAAGTTACAATTTGGGCAAATGGCCAAACTTTCCTACAGAAAGTTTACACCAAGTTCTATTCCTAAAGACTGCCTCTTTCTCTATGGTATATTTGATAGTACATGTTTGAAATGATACTTTACATTTCTTTGCTATTTGCACTTTTTCAGTGAAATTTCTTAGTTCTGTTAAATTTGATAGAAAAACAAATTTCTACATCATGTGACCACAAAAGATACACAGTTGAAATGATTATGAAGTATAGGAAAATACAGTAGCTGCAGGGCAATCTGATGTGTTTATTTGAAGCCTCTGCAATGTTAAGAAAATAGAGCATGTTTGAAAATTTATCAGTTTCACCTTATGATTTCAATTTTAATATAATTAATTACAAACCTGCTAGGATACTGAAAGGTACAAATGAATTTAATTAAGTCTGTAAATAGCACTGAACTCTTTAAAATAATTTACCAGTTTGCCTTTTTTTTTTTCCAGTACTGGGGCCTTCACACTGAGTTACATGAGCTACATCCCCAGTCTTTAAAATTTTTTTAAATCTTAAGACAGAGTTTTGCTAAGTTACCAAATTTCCCAGGTTAAGATTGAAGTTGCAATCCTCCCATTTCAGCCTCCCAGAGGGTTGGTATTTATAGGCCTTGGGCCAAACACCCAGCTGATTCATTTAATTTCTAAGAGTTGCTCCGATGCTCAGAAAAATTTGCTTGTCTGATTTGTTCTGCATTGTAAGTGGTTAAGGAAGTCAGGTATATTAAATATATAACTTCATAATCTTTCAATTACTGAAACTTATAAATGGGATTGATTAGGGAAACAATGTTATATGATTGTTAAATGAACTTAAAGAACAAGTAGGAACAGTAGCTCATTTTGTACAACACTCTTTAAGTAGCATCCACAGAAATGGGCAAACATGATCATGCAAAGTAAAAGAGAAATGTGTAAGACGAATCCCCAGTTTCTGAACTAGACAGCTGAGTGAATGATGGTGAGATTCACTGCAATGGGAAGCAATTTGTTGTATCTAGAATTGCCCAGAATCATGAGTTTGTTGGTGTCTAGAAGCGTCTGGGTCATGCCTAATCCTGCACTGAAAACAGTTCCTAGCACTGGTAAATATATGTTGACTGAAAGCATGAAAGAAACTTCTTTAAGAAATGAAGTAGAAACTAGTCTACTTTGGGTTAACAAGGGAACAGAAATGGAAGTGGTGTGAACAAGAGCAGTGTGTTTTTTCTGGACACTTGGCTGAGAGGGGAAGGTGACCTAAGAGCTGAATGGGCTATTAGAAGATGGGGCCCAGTTGGAGGAAGTAGATCCCTGAGGGTGTGCCTGTGATGGGTATATCACTTTCCCTCTCTGCTTGCCAGCTCCCGTGAGATGAGCAGCTTTCTTCTGAAATCCCCTTCTGTTTCTGCCTTGACAAAGGACAAAAGCAATGCAGCCAAGTGACTGTGGTCTGAACCTTTCAAACAATGAGATGAAATCTTTCTTTCTCTAAGTTGGTTGTCTCTACGTTGTCAGGTACAGCAACAGAAAGCTGACTAGTGCAATACCAAAGCCTAGATGGGGGGCTAAGAGGTGAACAGTGGCTGAATACTTCCTCCATCACATATACAAACACCAATATATGTGTTGGCACAAAGAACTTACTAAATGCCTGATTCTTCTCAGTAAATGGCTTCTACACCAAGTGTTTTCACAGAACGTCTGAGAAAGAACTGATACCTTGGGACTGGTGTGTGGGCATGGGCCAGGCACCAATAGATGTTGATGAATGTGAGCAGTGCTGAGAACTGGCTGATGTCTTTCTCTGGTTTGCTCAGCTGCTGCGCTGAAAAACAAGCATTGATTCAGAACTGATCCATGTTGGTATTTGGCAGGCTGGACAAGGGATCAGATTTTATCATAGCATGAGGGCTTTTGAGCTGGAGAGTATGTGATTAAGTGATGAATCAAGGACAGTAAAGATACTGCTAAGGGTAATCACAGCAATAGAAAATAGAAAACTGTATTTATTTACTTTTTAAATCCTAATAAAATGTAATGCTTAACCTGAAGATAGGATTACCACAAAAGCTTGTTTTTATATTTCTTATAAGAACCTGAATTTATTCACTGTGTTTGTTACAGAAAAGTGCATCTGTTAGATGTTTAAGAATTGGACTTAATCAGTTAGGTTAAAATAATCATGACAGTGCCTATGTATATAATTCACCATCTTTGATCTCATTAATTTCAATTTTTAAACTCCATCACTTTATAAATGGCATCAATTCACTTGATTCTCAGACAGCCTCCACATCCTCTGTTTTTGCTTTCTTCCTACAGGCCTGATGTACCGAATAAACTGACTGTAAAACACAATGCAAAGCACATTTCTTTGTTGACACTAAGGAAACTTTATTGAGTACCTTTGCATACATTTTCTCATTTGGTTTTCACAACAACTCTGATAGGTAGGTACAATGACTCTTTCTATAAATGAGATGAGCAACTCCCTCAACAATACCCGTCTACTAAATTGTATTATAAAGACCTTGGAGAAGTGAACACACTTGGAAAAAGACAGCCACAATAACTTCCTTCCAATATTTGAGTGGATTTTTATGGTAGAGTGATGGGATTAGTTCCTTGGGTCTTAGCAGCGAAATGTAAGAAAGATTTTCTTTTCCAGTGCAATGTAATGCTAGAACTTTAAGCACTTAACAGTTTACCCTATCACTTGAGCAGTACTTGAGTATTTGTTTACATACTATCCTGAGCATTTCAACCAGTTGATTCTTGTATTTAACAAATTTGATAAAGCTGTAGTATTTATATTTCCTGTTGTATTATCTTACACAAATTAATGAAAAAAGTATACAATTTTTGGTCATGCTGCATTTGAATAATTGGACTGGTAAGTAGATAAGCACTAGATAAAGGCTGAAATAGGTACCCTAAAGGGGCCTCTATTCTCTTCCTCTGTATTCTCTATTTCTTTCAACTCATCATTCTCCTCCTCCTTAATGTATCAATGCATTCGGTCTTGTTCCCATTCAATAAACATTTAGACTTGCACAGTCTAATAACCACTCGTTCCTAAACTACTAAACTTAAACTACTAAAATTAAATCAAATAAGCAGTTCAGTTCCTTGACCAGGCTAAGAACATCTCAAATGCTCAACAGCCCCCCATGACTAGTGGCTACTATATTTGATGGCATAGATCAAGAAACTGTGTTGTTTCAGACATTCAAAATAGGGATGGTGGAACTGGGTGTGGTGGTGAACACCTGTAATCTCATCACTCAGAAGCGCCTTGAGTTCAAGGCTAGGAACATAGCAACACTGACCAAAAAAAGACAGTGATAGTGGCCACAAGCATCTGAGTCCTTAAGGAGCTTACAGCCCAGTGAAGAAGAATAAAACAAAACACCCAACGCTGTTCACTAAAAACAGGTACTCAGCTCTTGCTGTAAATGAAGCAGTTTGTTAAGCATCTTCTGTGACTATCTGGTTCCATCCTTCTACCACCACAAAACAAGGGCTGTTATTATTCCTGCTTTATAGATAACACAGTAAATTAAATAACTTGTCCAACGTAATTCAAAAGCATTGTAGGGCCACAAAAGCGTAAGTGATATTCGGTGTGTAGGTGAGGAGTAAGTTTCGACACAGCCTGATGATAGTGGTGCACACGTGTAATCCCAGCACTATGGGATAGACAGAAAGATCACACCTTAGAGCCTAGCCTACGCAATTTAGCCTGTCCTTGTGTCAAAATATCTGTGCAAACTGGAGGTGATGATGCATGCCTGTAATCCCAGCCGTGGCTGAAGCAGGAGGATCACTGAGTTCAAGGCCAACCTGGTCTACATAATGAGACCTTAGCTCAAAAAATCAAAACCATATCACTGTATCAGTGCAAAGGCCCTGGATTCAATTCCCAGTACCACCACCCCCAAAAAATAAAAATAAAAAAATTAAACTTGAAGCAAGAAGGGATTAAAACCCGTTTGTTACAAGGTACTCAACGCGTGGACTCCACATATTAGAACTACTTGGGCGTTCTGATCCACTGCACCCCACTGGAAGCAGTTTCCCTGTGCGTACAATGCGGCTGCAAGGATGCGCGCGGCTGCCCACGGGTCTCCACGTCAGCCGACAAGCTCACAGTGGGCGCTCAGTCAACAAGGCCCTTCCCCGGCCGCCCGGGACCCGCCCCTCTAGGCCAGTCCGGGCTGCCTACCCTCACAGATCTGCTCCCACAGATTTTTGCCTGGTGGCTCGGCGACCTGCCCCGGAGACACAGGCTCGGGAGACACAGGAGACACAGTGGGCACGGAGTTCGGGGTGGTGACCAACGAGTCCGCAGAGCCTGTGTGGTCCTCACGCTGGGGCGCCCGACTAGACAACTGCGGCGTGGCCGCCATGGTTTTGGTTACCGAGGAAACCGCGTTCGCCTCCAGGCGGCGACCCGAAAAGAGCCGGAACTTGCAGAGGCGGCCCAGCGACTTGAAATTGACTTCCGGGTCACGGCGGAGCGGGCTCTCACGTGGAGCCGGGGTGGTTCTTCCTGCAGGTGAGCGCGAAACAGGCTGTTCCGGGGGGCGCGCGGGGTCCGCGGGTTGAGCCTGGGGTTTGCGAGGCGGCCAAGAGGGGGAAAGCGACGTCCTGTACTCCGCAACCCACTCTGGCCTGAGGCCGCCACTTCCACTAAGTTCTCCCGCTTGAAAGGCAGCCGGGGACCCTACGGAACCCCTCGCTGTATGCTAATACGGAAGCTTCGGCGCGGCCGCTCCGACCACCTGACCCCCCTTAAATCCTACTGGTGGGTGCAGCGAGAGGCGGGATTGGTGCATGGGCTGGGTTAGAATCTGTATTTTGCCGCTTGCTGGTTCCGAGACCTAGAACTAGTGAATTAATGTCTCCAAAGCCTGTGAGGCGCAGTAGTCAAACCAGCCCTCACAAGGCTTCCGCAGGAGTTTAAAGGCACTTTTAGAGGATTTTCGTTTGCAGGAGATGCATCGGAAGGCTCATTTCTTCTTCCTTTCTCATTGAAAGAGTGAATAGGTTTTGGGTCGCAGGGCTGACTGAAGAGGAGGATGCTGCGGGGTTCTGAATGGCAGAGATGGGGACAGAAGCGGATTAAGCAGACCTAAGACCTCCCGTGGCTTTATTTTTATCAGCTCTCTTAACCATTCCCGCTTCCCCAAGCACGCTGGGCTTTCTTGACTCCATCCTCTCCAGGTCTGCACTTTCACCCTCTGTGAGCCTCTCTGTTTACATGTCAGTATTTCGTGGGGTCTTGTCTTGAGTTTTGTTCCAGGCTTGATTACCATCCATCTATCCTGTTTATGTCACCCGTGTCTACACAGTCACTCCTATGCCTCAGACACATCTATCCACCTGTCTGGATATTTTAAGTCATCTGTCCAAGACCGTCTCCTCACTTGGATTGCCCAAGCTGTAAACATCTGTTCTTCAGAAAATATTGGTAACTGGTAGGGCAGGTTATATGATCTGCATCACCTTGTTGTTAGCGTTCTCCTTGCTCTTACATCTGTATCTTTGATATTATGCTACATTCTCTCAAACCTCGCAAGTTTTTGATGGCTAGTTTATTAATCTTGTCATCGCTGTAGCTCTTGCTGTATTCATTCAGTGAGTATTTATTGAGTTCCTGCTGTGTCCCAGACACTGACCTAGTCCCTAGGAATATATTAGAAAACAGGGTGAGCAAGAATGAATGAAAAAGTTACATACTCCATAACTCCGCAGGTGCTTCTGGAGGAGGTTATGAATGAATTTGAGTTATACCTGAGGCTTGGCTCCTTGAAACTGCTAACAGGAGCCAAGACCAGTGTGAATCCTCTAGGTTCTGAGCTCACGATGGAGAATCTCCTGGTTTTTCCTTTCCATCATCTAAACTTCCAGGGAGGAGGTACTTTGATTTTAGATTTCCTGAATATCTCCATGACATCTAACCCTGGTGCAGGAGTGGCAGAAACTGGGCTGTTAGCTGGAGTTGGTGAAGTAGCCTGGGTAGAAGCTGAAATGAGTTGAGCATGCCAACCCCCTTTTCACAGGTGCTCCCATTTATCCAAGCAGTGGTAGGTATTTTCAGTTCTTGTGTATCATTACCAATCATTACCAATCACTGATAGTTAGCTATCAGTTTGAAATGTAAAAAAAAAAAATGCAACAGGCTTACAGTCTGGATGTTGCTCCTGACCCGAGCAACTTCTTGTTCAGTCACCTTGTGAGTAGGGAAATTGAGGTCCAGCCATTTTTCCAATTCGCTAATATTTTAGACCTCCCACTTAGATTTTGTGCAGAGCTTAGTAGAACTGAGCATTAGGGACCGGATATGGTGATAACTTACACCATTTTATTTTTCAGAAATGATCACCAAGACCCAGAAAGTAGACCTGTGCCTTGGGCTCCCAGAGAAAAAGAAGAAGAAGAAAAAGGTAGTGAAAGAACCAGAGACTCAGTACTCAGTTATAAATGATGGGAATTATTTTCCTGGTACTTCTCCTGTGAGGGCCACATCCCCCTCCAGGACTGTGAGCCAAGAACAGGCACCCGATACACCCTTGGTGAAGAAAAAAAAGAAAAAGAAAAAGACAAGCCACAGCGCCCTTTGTGGGAAGCTCCCAGAATCTGAGCCCACATCACAAGTCAGACAGACAGAGAAATCACCCAGCTCCAGGAAGCAGGCCCTTGACCACTCAGAGTCCTTCAGTGGAGAGAAAAAAAAGAAGAGGAAATCCTTGCCTTTGGCCACATTACAGGACTCAGAGCTAAAGACCTCCCCCGACCCCACACAAGGTGAGGAGGCAATCAGAGTTGGCAAGAAGCTGAAAAAACACAAGAAAGAAAAAAAGTCCCAAGATACCACAGCCTGCTCCATCCAGGACCCTTTGCTGTGTGAGGTGGGAGATGCTGTGTATGGATGCGCAGTAGGGAAGGAGGCCGAGGAGCAGGCAGCGTTAGGGCAGAAACGGAAGCAGGGCAGATCCAGAGAACACAGTGGAAAAGTAAAGAAGAAGAAGAAGAAAGTCCACCAGGAGGAAGACTCCCTACTAAGCCACTCCCAGCCCTCCAAGTCCATGGAGACCAGCCCTAGGAAAGAAAAGAGGAAGCCCACCAAAGTTGAGGTTCTAGAGTACATCCCAATAGAAGATCACCTTACAGCCCCAGTGAAGAAGAAAACAAAGGCTAAGAAAAAGGTAGAACAGCCAGTTGTTGAGCTGGCTCAGAAAAGGAAGAAAAAGAAGAAGAAAGAGAGCGTGGTAGCAGCAGCCCCTTGGAAGGAGGTAGGTTTTCCTTCAGAAATGGATCTTGCCTTTGGAGAGTAGGAGCAGATACTGGGAGTGTTATATGTACATCTGAATGTACATTTGCACATGCATGGGCACTTAGACTTTTAGCTTCCAAAACCCTGGGGGAGGTGTTGTTGGGACACATAATTGGAAAGAGTATGAGTTATCCAGCTCCAGGTATGGCTGGCATAGGAGTTCACACAATATAGTAGAGTATCCCTTATGATCAGAACCCTATGTAAATTCTGATCCTCAGCAGATTCTTAATAATTTGGGATCCGTTTTTCAGATGAATCCTATGATTTATGAACTCCTGCCTTTTGCTAAAGGTCCAAGTTCAGTACAGATGCTGTAGGAATCAGATGTATTTACGTGCTTGGAGATGACTGTGTGACTTGTGTATTTTTCCTAGTTTTAGTCCTAGTCTCCACTCTGCTCCTAAACCCTTACCTCATGTCTTTCATTCTAGCAGTTTGACCACCTGCAAAGGAAGAATAGTGGCCCCTCTGAATAATTACAGGAAATGTCCCAGGGTTGCTGTCAGAGGTCTCCGTTGGGTCACTAGCCGGAAACCCTGATAGGAAACCAGGTGTGAGGTGTGTTGAGGGTGTCAATTCCACATAAACCTTGGTGTGGGTTTTTTTTTTTTTTTTTTTTTTTGGCTCTTGTGAGATAGTGTCTCACTATGTAGTTCAGGCTGGTCTTGAGCTCACTTTTGTAGCCCAGGCTGGTCTTGTAACGATCCTCCTGCTTCAGCCTCCCAAGTGCTGGGATTACAGGAGTGTACCATCATGCCTGGCTAACCTTGGCCTTTGTGATCAAGAGGTGGGGTGCATTTCCTGAGAGGAAAACTGGAATCTTACTACCAGAAGCAAAGGAGTGGACAGTAGTGGCTTGGTGACATCATTGAGACGTGCTGTGTCCTTCCTGATAGGCCTCCTGAAACCTATCAGGAAGGGATGTAAGAGAGCCAGGCTAGCCACTCTCCTGACCTACAGCCTTTATTTGCTGAGCCCTTGCTAGGGCCAGACCACCACTCCTGACCCCAGGGTGTGTGGGTGGATGGACATGCCAGTGGAAACAAGATGATGTGTATCCTATCATGTAGTGTGTGCCGTCACAGTAACTGTCATTTCCTGAGGGTTTACTGTGTACCTAAGCAGTGATAAGTGCTGTCCATGTGTTGACCTGTTTCATCCACCTACCAGTGTGGTGAGGTAGCTGCTCCTGTCATCCTAATGGACAAGGAAACTGAGACTCAAAGGAATAAAGACCCTATCCAAGGTCACCCTGCTGGGGAGAAGTGGAGCTGGGATTCAAATCCAGCCTTGGGTTCCTTCTCAGAATCCTGTGCACCCTTTCCTAGAACCCAGGCCTTAAAGCCCAAGAAATGATGGTCTTCCATGAGACAGCCCTAGGCAGAGATGAAGTGGGGCCACATGAAGGCTATCTGTACAGGCCTCAGGAGCCTGGATTTTCCACTATTTCTTTTTGGCTTTAACTTTTTGTGGTACAGGGATAAACCCAGGGCCTCACATATGCTAGCCAAGTGCTATACTTCTGAGCCACATGCTAACACATGGATTTTTTTGTGAACAACCAGTCCCTGCTGTTGTGCACTCACTAGAGGCCAGCCTCGCCTGGGAGGAACCTGGTTAATACCAACTGGAGGGATCTGTGCCAGCCCACTGGAGCTCATCCCTGTGCCCTGTACTCATTTTGCTCTGACTCGGTGCCTTCCACTCAACCTGCAGGAGGTGGCCTGGTTGCTGATTTTGCTTTCCTTTCACCATTAAGTTTGGTTTCTCCTCTGTTTGTCTTCAGAAAGTTGGGTCCTGGAGGAACTCAGAGGCTTTGAGCTCTCCCCATTCAAATTCCCTCGCCCGGGAGCCCAGGGAAAGGAGTCCTCTCTTGATCAGCATCTCCCACAGTGGGAACTCTGCCTCCAGGAGTGGCTTATGAGTCAGGGAGAAGCATGTTTTTCTTCCACAGCCAGATGGGTGATGTCAGGCAGGAGAGCATCCTTCAGTCATCACATGGTACCAGGTGCCAGGCAGTATATGCCTGGGGTTAAGGATGTATAAATTGTTAACAATTGACTCTAATTGGAGACTAGAGGAAAGTGGCCAGCTTGAGGTCTCACTGTTAGGACATCCTGGGGACTATAGTGAATATGGTTAGGTGGCCCAGTGAAAATAGCCCTGGAGCTGAGGCCTGCAAAGGCCTTTACTGTCCTGACTGAGGGAGTGACCCATGCAGAGGCCCAGCAGCAGAGCCAGGTGAGCAGGAGCAATGGCAGCGTGGAGGTGGGCAAAGCCACATGATACAGACCCACGGAGGCCTGAGAACCAGATTGGAGCTTCTAATGGGTTTAGGATAGGAAGAGACAGGATCCCACTGAAATTTTAAAGCACTGAAGCTGCAGTACTTAATGGACCTGGGATGGGTTGGGGAAGCAGAAATTAAAACTGTCCTGGTTGTCCAGACAAGAAAGAAAGTGGCTACCAGGAATCAGGACTGGCACTGTGAAGGAGACACTCAGGTCGTCTGTTCCTGGCAGGACCCAGAAACCACTTCTGCATTCCCTGGCCCCTGTCAATCCTCCCATGTTATCAGTAGGGCCTTTGGCCTCTCTCACTGTTTTGGTATCACTGTGGGAGATCAGGTGACATAGGTAGTAGAAAAGGTCATACACCATGACCTGAGTTAGGAGACCTGATTAGAATCAGCCCTGTCCCTGAGTGGTGGGATGATCTCATGTTGGTCACTTCCTTCTCTGGGCCTCAGTTTCTATGTCAGATAGCTTGGTGTTACTGTTTTAGGGAAAGATGTGGAAGAGGGTAGGCAGGGCTTCGTCAGCAACAGCTAGGTGACAAGGCTGGAGTGATGCTGTGGTCTGGGGTCTGTTTTGGAGTTTGCCATGACCTTACCCTGCTGGGGTAGAGGCCATTCACTGTATACTGGAACCTCACCTTCCTCCTTCCTCTCACACAGGAGCCAGACACAGACCTGGAGGTGGTGATGGAGAAGAAAGGCAACATGGACGAGGCGCACATAGACCAGGTTTGGCTCTCCCACTGCCTCCAACCACCCCCAGGAGGCTCAGGGCCCAAGATCCTGGTCTGCAAGGCACCAGCAACTCCAAAGACCACATGACCAGTGTCTGTGGCACACCTCCAGGGTCAGGGAACTCATGCTCCCACCCCATGCCCAAGGGCCCCAAAGCTGTTGAGGCTGTGGCTGAGGGACGCCTGATGGGTGCTTTTCTGTAAGCTACTGTAAGGATGCTGGGAAGGGATGTCTCCATGACTGTAGCCATGTGCACAGGTTGCCACCCCCTAGGTTAATTCAGGAACTTTTAGAGGAGAGGTTCTGTTTAGACCAGCTTTTGCTTCTGTTTCTCCTATGCTTGGATACTCTGCAGATATGTTTGGTGTGGGAACAAAATTTACTGGAATTGGGGGTTTGTTTGAGCCTGAAGTCCCAGGCGTGGTAGGACTGAGGGGTAGCTTCAGAGGCCTGACCTTGGACTGTGCCTTACCATGGGACCTGAGCAGGCCTCAGCCACACTGATCTTCCCTTTCCCCTTGTGAAGGAAGAATCGTGAACGCACTGGTCTTGTGGGATTGCACCGGAGACCAAGTGAGGTTATGATCGTGAGTTGGCAGGGCTGGCCTTACAGCTGTGCTTGATACATGGCTACTGTTTCCAACTTTGTCGTCCCTCAGGTGAGCCACTGCAAAGAGCTGCACTAGTGCCTGAGAGAAGTAGCAGAGTGTGGGGCTAGATGGAGGGGTCTTATCTCATGGCTCACCCACCCCGGGAGAGAGAAATCAAGGGAGCATTTAGAAGTGAGCTGAGTCTGAGGACCCAAAAGAGGTAGGGCAGGACCCAGACTGCTTTGGGGCATTGGGAGATTTCCTTAGAGGGGAGCCTTCCTAGTGAGCCCAAGAGGGTGAGTGGGGAGACAGTGCCAGAGCCTCCCTGCAGAGCACAGTCCCCCTTGGCTCTCCAGGGCTAAGGCCGGGCCAATGCTGCTGGAGCTGCTGTAGTGGGACTGGCATCATGTGCAGGGCCATGATGGGCCCCTGCTTGTCCAGGCCCTGGCCCTTCCTATTCCTCTCAGCTCCTAAGAACACAGCGAGAGTCCAGATCTTGAGCAGTCACACTGCTGTATGCAGAGCTCTTTGCTCTGTAGTTATTTGTGCCAGTTGAATACAGATTCTAAGATAGTATCTGATCATTGGGGGACAGTTGCAGTGTGACTAAACCTTTCCATCTTTTTCTTAGAAATACTAAAAGATTATGTTTAAGAATGGGAAAATAATACACTTGAAGAAAACTACCTGAAATCTTACCTCCTATACTGCTAGTCAGTGTAGCCCTGTGTGTGTCCTTCTAGATTTTTCAGGTGTAGCTGTGAGTTTAACAGTATGGGATCATGCTGTGTACATTTTTTTTTTTAACTTCTTTTAATTGCACTTGCTTTTCGTTCAAGCACATGCACATCTGTTAACATCCTTGCACATCTATAGTGTGACTTCACTGGAGGGAGGGACCTTTATTTTCTCTCATCCTACAGCTGTCACCTTGACTCATGTTTGGTAGTTTTAAATTGTGTAAGAGGTCTATCACTTGACAGCCATCGGCAGATTAAAAGGGAGGACAGATTAAAAGTGGATGACGTGTTGCAGGGACTAAAGTTACACCTAGACGCTGAGGCAGGAGAAAAGTCCCCAGGAGCATCTGTATGGAAGAGCAGGTTGTTGGTGCTCAGTGGATCACCTGTGAGTGAGATGTCCCTGTGCCCGGGGTTCTGCTGTGTAGATATTTCTGCTTCTCCCATTTACCCTCAAATAGCTGACACACACTGTTGTACACAGTCAGACCAATGTTCAGAAAAGTTAAATGATTTACCCAAGGCTATATAGCTGGTTAGTGGCAGTGCTGGGATTCCAATTAGCCTGTGCCTGGCTTTGCAGCCTTTCTCTTATAGAAAACAATGTTCTTATCACAGAAATTAACTACAGTGTCTGCACAAGAGCCCAGGGCAAGCTGGGCCTGGTGGTGCATGCCTGTGGGCTGGTGAGTTCAAGGCCATCCAGCCATCCTTAACTACAGGTGCTAACTTGTCTGGAAAAAAAGAAAACCCTGAACCAAAACAAAACCCACAACCCACAGGGCAGTGGCACTGCATTTTTGGGAATGTTTCCATCATAATGGCTATTACAAACCAGTGCAGTGATTCAGGTAGATGAGTTGTTTTTAAGAAATTCATCCTCAAGAAACTGCAAGCTGGGCATTGTGGTACATGTGTATAATCGTAGCCTTCCGGGAGGCTGAAAACAAATTCAAACCTAGTTTGGGCAATTTAGTGACTTAGCAAGACCCTATAACAAAATAAAATTTAAAAAGGGCTGGGGATGTAGCTTTGTGTGAAGGCCCTGGGTTCAATCCCAGTACCACCACCAAAAAGAGAAAAAACCCTGCCTGGGTGGATAAATGAGGCCTGTGCATCTCAAGCCCAAGATCCACAGCCTTGCGAGGGTGCTTCTGACAAAGCCTTGCACGGAGTCAGAGTGACTCTGCCTTCGTTAGCCTGTCTCCTGTGTTTTAAGGTCAGAAGTAACATCTCTGTCTCTCTTCCCCTTTCATCATCTTGTTAGGTGAGGCGAAAGGCCTTGCAAGAGGAGATTGATCGGGAATCAGGCAAGACAGAAGCATCTGAACCCAGGAATTGGACGGTGAGTTTTGTTCAGGGTCTCTGATGTGCCTGGTCCGAAGCCCACTAGTTTGCTGCCTCTGCAGCGGTCAGTACTGAGCTACTTTCCTTACTTCTGAAAGGGGTGCCTGCGTGGTGAGTTGGCTGGGTGAGAAAAGCTGTCTGGACCTTTGACTCCAGCTGTGTTTGGGTGGAGGCATCCTGTGGATTAATCACTGGGGACACATTTCATCAAGCTCTTTCTAGAAATGGGTGGTACACTTGGAGGGCTGTTAGGAAGGGGTGGGAACAGTGGCTGGCATCCCAAGACTCGCTTAAGATCCAGTCAGAGCCCAAGAAGATAGGACAGGTACGAGGCTAGCTCTTGGGTCATGAAGCTAGGCTGCTGTGGGTGCAGGCTGGGTCCCTGGTGGGTTGCTGTTACTTTCCCCATTCTTGAGCCATTCAGCTAAGTAACTTCACTGCATTTTGGAGTTCCGCTGAGTGCTGCTTTGGGTCGTAAGATCTGAGATGAGGAAAGGATGGCCTTTTCTTTTGCTAAATCTGAGTCTCTAGGCAAACACCTTCCCTCTCAGCCTGTTTCCACACCTTTGAAATGGGCCTCATGTCCTGCATGTGAGGTATGGACATTGTGTATCTTTCCCTCCATCCTCTAGAGCTGAGTGGAGCCAACAGGTTACCCTGATGGATTAAGGGCAAGTGACAATGACAATACTGGGGAGGACCTGATGGCAGGATATCCTGGGGTTAGAATGCTGCATTCACCTGACACTGCCCCTGTGACCTATTGAGGCCAGTGTGGAGTTCCAGGCTGGCAGCAGCCTGGATAGCAGCTGGCAGCCTTGGGTTTACCAGCTTACTGGGTATAGCCAGCATCGGGCACAGGCTACTTCTGCTCTAGAAATTCCACTGAAGCTGTTCTGATTCCCACATCTGGGCCACTGTGCAGTGGGGAAGATGTGTCACCAGCTAACTCAGGGGAGCTGCACTGACACCTTGGTTCTGATTATTTTTCCAGAGCCAACCTAGAAAAGCATGCAGGCCTGGCATTTGGCTCACAGAAAGTTCCTTGGCAGGGTGGAGGTCAGCAGCCTGGTGAGGTGGGGCACGAAGAATGGCACATAGGAAGACTTCAGAAGACCTCACATGTGCCAGGAATTGTGTGTTGGGGTTTGTGGGTAGGGACTTGCATCTTCATCTTGCAGATAAGGACATTGAGGGTCATGGTAGGGTGACTTAAGCAAAGTTGTCACAGGTAGGGCCTTGTCCAAGGCTACCACTTCCAATCACATCCTATAGGGGTTTTGAGGGGCTCTCCCATTTTCTTGCACATGGAGATTTTCATATGGGTGGTAAGGTGCTCTGGCTGGAATTGGAACCTCCAAGGTCCTGGGCTGGCCCAGCCAGTGACTTGGTTGTGTGACCCTTCTGTGCTGTGGGCCTCCCTCCCACCTAGGGTGAAGTACAGCACCTCTGAGAAAGGAGTCCTTCACCTTCCCAGGTGTTGCCTGCCCCTCTTTAGATGATGGGTAGCAGCTGGCTGGTGAGGGCCTGGGAGTTGTGGAAAGGTATGCTGTGTTGTCTAGGAATGATCATAGCACTCCTCAGAGGGCTTAGCTTGCATTAATAATGCAATCCGTGTTAGGGTTAGTGGCACTCTGCCTGGCATTTTAACCAGCTGAATTGCTCTTGATGGGGCTGCGGTCCAGGAAAAAAGGGCTTTGGATTCACGGAAAATAACTTGTTTTTTTTTATCCTAACACAGGGAACCCAGTTTGGCCAGTGGGATACTGCAGGTTTTGAAAACAAGGAACAGAAACTGAAATTTCTCAAACTTATGGGTGGCTTTAAGAATCTGTCCTCTTCGTTCACCTGCTCCCCTAGTATGACTGCAAGGCCCAACATGGCCCTCAGCAAGGCGGCAGCTGACACCTTGCAGCAGAAGTTGCAGCAGGACTACGACCGGGCCATGAGCTGGAAGTATAAC
This sequence comes from Dolichotis patagonum, assembly GCA_004027295.1. Lineage (NCBI taxonomy): Eukaryota > Metazoa > Chordata > Mammalia > Rodentia > Caviidae > Dolichotis > Dolichotis patagonum. The sequence goes on along the minus strand of PVJX010028902.1, from coordinate 7,425 downwards.
CGGGGTGCTGGACTTGGCTTCTCTGCCACCCCCAACAGAGTCTTCTACATCGACAAGAATGCATCCAGGTCTGTCAGGTTGGATGATTAAACACTAACGTCTTTCACCTGAACCGCTCAGATGGCTTTTCTCAGTTTCGAAGATGAAAGTTACCTAGCAGCTGTCCAGGATGGAACACCTGTGGAGACCAAGGACAAACTGGGCAGCTATTGTGTCCTACGGGCTAAAACCTATTTTCTCTGTTAAACCTTCCATCCCTGTGGTGACATGGGCATGTAAATAATGGCAGCTGATAACTGACATTTGTTGAGGGTATAGGATGGCCCAGGTACACTGTTTTTGCATTAACGTAATCATCATTATGAAATGGGTGCTATTCATGAGGCAGCTGAGGTTCAGGGAACGAGTAATAAAATTGCCCAAGGCTACTCACTGTTGAGTGTTATGTGTTACAAGGTTGTGCCTTAAGCCCTAAGTCACTAATCACTCTGACTGTCCCTTTTAGGGACTTTTACCCAAAATATTTGTTGGGGATTAACTGATGGAGGAAAAGTTTTGTGGCATGTCTGATTCTCATGAAGTGGAGTTAATGGGAATAGGAGACTGGCAAGCTCACTGTGCACAAGAGAGCCATGAAGTGCTACCAAGCAGATATGGCTGCCCTTCTTTTTGCTGCAGCTGCTGTCCTTCCCCAAGCTTGGATTTGACATATCTGGATGTTCACTGGATTCTGAACAAAACATTCTAGAGAGCAGTTACATGAATTGATGGCAAAGGACCCCACGCCTTCTGTGGTGGGACCAAATGCTAGGAAACACAGGCTGTGAGGATGACACAGAATGTAGAGACAGGTTCCACACTTGGACTCCACCACCTGCCTCCACTTACTAGCTTTTTGCAAATTGCAGCCTAAGAGTATCCTTCCCACCACAGCCACAGCACATCTCCCAGCTGAGCTCCTTGGATCTGGAAACATGGTATGGATCTAGCTAAGCAGCTTTCAGGAACAGGAGTTAAGTGGTGTGATATATCTGCCTTTTAAGTCCTCCTAGGTGGTGTAGGCAACATTTATTTTGCAGATTTTGGTGTTTTCTCTAGTTTGTGAGCATGCTGACTGGAACTGAACATTTCTGGAGTAGTAGCCCTATAAAAATAATGATCTTTCCAAGTTCATTTACAAAGAAAAAGCAAACATCTTCGAGAAAAGAAAGTTACCTGTGTTACTGTGCAACTCCCTTAAAGGCCCATCCTGTCCTCCTGTGGCCTCCAAGGCCACTTGTGTGAACACTGAGACACTACTTCTTGGAGAACAAGATTTGATTTTAATGTTGATCCTCACTTACTGTCAAAAAAACCTGGGCAGAGGCCAAAGCCTAAACCAATCTTTAGATGTAAAAATAAAGTAAAAATAAAACTTCATTTCCAGTAGTTGTGGAGGGCACAACTAGATAAGGTTTTTCTGGACTTGGTGCCAGAGTCCTTGGGAACAGGCTCGTGGGGGACCACAGTCAGGTCCTTGTTTGCAGAGGGAGTCTCAGGGCCAGCTCAGTCAGATGATTCATGCCTGGCTGTTTGCTTCGCTTCTTGATATATTCCAGAGTTTTCACCTAGGAGGAAAAAGAAAAATCCATCTTGTTTCTGGCTCCTAACTATATCCTTGGAGCCCAAGGCTCTGACAAATTATCTAGCATGTGAATTACACCTCTTAGCAGAGGGTAGGGAATCTTGAAGGATGGTGCAAGGGGGAAGTCAGTTTTAAAAGCAAACTTTATGTTGCAATGTGCCCTTGAATTCCTGGGTTTGGGCAGGAATCACTGAAGTTTTTACATTTATGACTTTCATTCAGAGGTCATATACTTGAAATGTGTCATGCCTTTTAGCAGTGAGAAGGAACCCAGCAGAATTCTTGGGCCTGGCCTCTTTAAAAGGGGAGCCCAGGGCAGACTTGATGTCTGGCCCACGAATACCTTACCATGGTCCTGGTATCTGCGCAGCCATGCCTCTGTGCTAGGTGCCACAAGTTGACAGAGAGCTGGTTAAGCTTGTTGTTGCGCAGGTCTCCATGGGCCAAGATGCTGTTGAAGAAGGAGAGGCCCAGCAAGCTCTGGCGCTTCAGGGCCTGAGAGAGAAAGGGAAAGTTTTGGGCTTGGGCTTGGACTGTGAATGGGGCTGACTAAGTAGTCACAGTAGGCCTGGGTTCAAATGCACGTTTGCCAGTTGCTTCCCTATCTGCTGTAGGGAAAGGTGCTTCACCTCCAAGTCCCAGCTCTCATCTATGAACTGACAGTAGAGTGAGGAACAGTAGAGTGAGAGTTAGCTTCCATGCCTCATTTGTAACATGGAAGACACTCAGATGTCATTTGATCAGGGAATGAAACTTAATCAGCAGTAGCTAGGTGTAATGGCACATGCCTGTAACCCCAGCACTCAACAGACTGAGGGAGGAGGATTGCAGGAAGTTTGAGACCAGCCTGGGCTGCACAGTGAGTTCAAGGCCAGTCTGAACTACATAGCAAGAAGACCCTGTCTCAAAAAATAAAGAGAAACTTAACTGGCAGTGAAAAGCCTTCTCACTTCAGTGCAAGCACAATTGTACAGTCAAAAGGCATCAGTATGTCTCTCTCAGATGTCCACAAGCTGCCAAAAGCTGCAGTCATTATCCCTGCCTCTTTGACATGACCATAGATCCTGTACCAAGTGATAAGTTCTCACAACAGAGTGTTCCAAGCTTTGCTGCTGACATCCAGCTCCTCCAAGAATCAGTCCTGGTCAGGGCAAACCAAACTGGAGCCCCAGCTTTCCAAAGGTAAATGCAAACACCTAGGAAGGCCACACTGACAGGTGAGCCAGGCCAAGTCATACAGTGCTGGCCACTAGTGAGCCAGTGCTCCAGGTCCTTGCTGGGGGGTCCTGCTTGTGCATATGCTTTGTTCCCAGGCAGCTAAAGGGTGCAGACTTTAGAGTATGCCAGGGCCATTGCTCTGTGCTTCACGTTACTGATCTAGTCTGTATGACTGATTACGCTCCACTCTATCCCCTGGCTGTTCATGCAGGTGGAATTAGGGGGATGGGCCCAATTGAATGACTTGAGCCCTTAAAAGCAGAAAAATTTCTCTGGCCAGAAAAACACACAAGCAGTGGGAAAAGAAAGAAGAGGAAAGATGAGGCAGAAAAGAGGAAGGCCAGATAGGTTTAAAGGTCTTCATTCACCATTGTTGGCTTTCACAGTGCAGAAAGTGGGTCAAAGGATGCAGGCACCTTCCAGACGATGAGAAGGCACCATGGGCAATAGCCACTCAGGAGGCAGGACCTTAGTTCCACAACTACATGCAGTTACGTTCTTTCCAGTAAGAACCCCACCAGTCAGCACCTTGAATTCAGTTTTGTGAAACCTGGAACACAATCTGCCCAGCCAGTGCTAGCTTCTCACCTACCTGATTGTCAAGCCGTCACTGGGCACTAGTCTAAGCTGCCAAGATGGTGGCTGCTGTATGCACAGCAATAGGAAGCTGATACTCCCACTGTGCAGATGAGGAACCCAAAGCTCTGAGGAGCTAAGGAACATGCCCCAGGTCCCTGCTAGGAGGCTCCAAAGGAGACCTGAGCTCAGGCAGACTCTAGAGCGCAAGCCTGTGTCCACAGCCTGCCCATACTGCAGGCCTACCTACAGTGGGCATCATGGTCAGGAAGCAGCTCATGGAGAAGTGAGTGTGCTGTGAGTGCCCCAGCAGCAGGCACGGTGAGAGGAACGGCACCTTCCAGGCAGATGACTGGCTTCGGGCGTCCATCAGACCTTGTGACCCTGCCCCAATCAGGACTCTGTGCCCATCTACTTCCCTCTGGAACTGGCCATGTCTGCTGCCTGCAATAGGATGCTTGTTTTACTGCTAAACTAAAAGAAAATTCTACTTCAAATCTAACTAGAAGCCCCTGAGAAAGGCCTTATAACTACACTTCACTGAAGTGAGGAAGATTTTTAAACAATCAAACAAGGGACAGTATCTAGGGATTTGCCTGCCACAGAACTCCGCAATAAGCATTTTATAATAAAAAGCTCAATTCCAAGTGTTTTAATGCCATGGCCCATTAAAACACCACCAGAGCCATGTCGGCTGCAGGGCCACGCCAGCGGATATCCCAAGACAGAAAAACACAAACACGTCACAGCAGAGCCACATCAGGGCCTCAGGCCATCACTGCTCTCCATGGAGGTTTTAAATAGAAAAGAGCTGCTTTTCCGTCTGTTCCTGAGATTTGTCATTTCCAGGAAGCTCTAGGGGTCTGGCATGGTTCCCAGCTCACCACACCAAGACATCTTCATAAGGCTCATGATTACAATGGGGCTGACTTCTTCCTCAGAGGTCAATTCTAGAAATGGGGCTGTTACCGGCACTAGCAGATGTGACACATCAGCAGTAGGGGACCGCTGCCCAAGTGGAGGGTATGCCAGTGACTGGAGGAGGTCTGGGGGTCCCCGGCACCGACCTCAGGTTCCTCAGGGTAATTACTAACCGGAAAACTCCAACCTGTGCAGGAAGCTACACTGAACTTCACATGGCATTGTTAAAACAGTAATGAAGTGTTTAGTTTCACCTTGGTCTACCCAATTTCTCCAAAGAATATGCACATTTGGACATTTTCAGTCAAGTCCCCAAGTTTGAAGCAAGTTGAAACAGCCTTAGAAATATCCATCTTTCCTATTTTTCAGAAGCCTTTCAGAGTAATTACCATCAAGCTCCACTTCCCTCTCCATAAAGCAATATAAGGAGAAATATTAATATGATCATTTATGGCCAGTGGCCCCGCTGACGGAACCTGGCTGCCTGAGTGTGACAAAAATCTATTTTCAAATTGTGTGGGAAAGCTTTCGTGGCTGCCCTCTATGAAACCTGTTGCTGCTGCAGAGCCACTGGTTTTAGGAAATCAGGGAAGAGAGAGCAAAAGGATTTTCCATGGGGTGGAGAGGTCTGACTAGTATAAAAGTGGGAGCTGAAGGTGAAGGGTGGCTTCCATTTCTCCTGTAGGGTACCAAGGCTCCCTTGTGAAAGGCACCTATCCAGACAAGGGGAAGCAGGGCCCCTGACCCTCACAGAGTTTGTACTAAGTTCACAAAAGGGCACCAGGGCAGAAGTAGGGAGGTGCCTCTGTTGCTCCTCCCTGGTTTCATAAACCATTTTCCTAACTGGGGATCCAACACTGTTTCTTCCATGGATGACCTCTGCGTCCCCTCTTTGCTTGAGCCTGCCCAGCTTGGCTCCAAGCGTTGCAGGGGCACACACATGCCCTCCTCTGGAAAGGGCACTGTGAGGTGCTAGGAAGCACTAAGCCCCCAAAACACAGTGGTTCCATCTTCTCTTCGAGCTACTAACCCTAAGGCTGCTATTCAGGACCCTGTACTTGTCAGAACCCATTAGGGTGGAGCCCAGAAAAAAATGCCACTCTCCAGCAAAGGCTTGAATACTTTGGAGAGAATGGGAATCGAGATACATGTAGGTCCAGTTGCCCTCCATATTCTGTGTAAGTTCTGTATCTAACTTCATTTTCTTGTCATTCTTCTTCAAACTACATGGTATAGCAACTGCTTAAATACAGCATTTACACTGTATAGGGTAAGTGATCTAGAGATGCTTTGAAGTACACAGGAGGATGTGCATAGGTTATATCAAGCTCCGTACTGTTTACCCCACTTTATACAAGGCATCTGAGTATCTGTAGAATTTTTATCTGTGGGGGTCCTGACAGCAAAGCCCCTTGGACACTGAGGGATGACTGCATTTTGTGTGAACATCTACAGCAATTTAACAGGTTTGTAGTGCTTTTTCTTGTTTTGTTGAGAACACTGTGAAGGCAGTATTCTCTACAATTCTGGAAATAAGAATTGAAGTCCAGTTTGATCTCTTCGAGGTTTGAACAGTTTCAAAAGGTATGAGCAAAGAAAAAAAAAGAAAAAGGATATGAGATGGGGATAGGATATAGGAGCAAAGCCTAGCAACAAGAAGGAAACCACAGAGGAGGAAGGGGCAGGAAAGAAGGAGCAAGGAAAGAGGGAAAGGCAAGTGCTTCATAATGGCGTGGTGTGGAAAGGCCACTGAGAACACGTCACAAATGATCTTAGGTTTGAGGGCTGGGTAAATGGGCAGTGGGAGAGAACAGGCCCATGCCTACCAAGATGAAAGCAGGAACGAGTTGTCAGGTGACACCTCACCCTAGGTAGGAATAAAGAGTGAAATGCTCAGAGCTTCCAGCAAACAGCTCAGAGAAGGTGAAGAGTAAAATCCAGGGGAAGCTTGGAGAAGTAAAACAGGCCAGGCAGCAGCCTAGACAACTGTGGTGCTGCCAACCTCCCCCTACTGCAGACTACTGAACAACAGGAATCCACCCTGACTGAATGAATAGACAGGGCTGCATCTGCACAACTAACAACCTTCCCAGCCAAGATCTCTGAGATCCATGTGTCACACATTTGGGCCAAAACTACAGAAACAGAAGCTATGGTCAGCATACCTCAGGAAAAGAACCTGGCAAACACACTGAACTCAACCACCTTCTCTGTATGGAGAAGATGGAAAACCCATTCCGAAAATGCAAAGACACAGCATCTGACAACGTATTTTGGAAACAGGCACAGGGGTCTAGAAGACTGCCTTGACTGTACCCACAGCTAGTATTCTTGGGGTCATTTTCTTCCTGTCTGTGGAAGAACAAAATGAAACCACTCATGCAGAGCTCTCAATATGACAAGGGGTGATAAGGCTGGGAAGACAGACCCCCTTGCTGCAGTTAGATGATGGGCAAGCCACTGATGAAAGATAAACAGGGAAAGGCCTTGGTTGAGGGCGCCAGAGCTTAGGCTTAGAAATCCAGGCTATAATTTCTGCTGTTGTGTCAGCATCAGCCAGCATGGTGGTGTACACCTGCATCCCAGCACTCTAGAAGGCTGCGGCACAAGGCGAGTTTAAGCCCATGCACGGGGGACTTAGCAAGACTCTGTCCAAAATAAAAGGTTGGGGATGTAGTTTAGTGTGAAGTTCCTGAATTTAATCCCCAGTACCACCGAACAGAACAAAACAACACAAAAAGGCCTCACAAGAACCTCTGGGCGATCTCGGAGCGACTCTTTGGGACTGGTAAGCACGCCCTTCATCCGCAGGGAACTGCCTGGAGATTGGCATCTGGGCTGGGTCTGTTTGGGCCCATAGCCCCGCCTTTCACCACCAGGAAGTCTCCCAGAAAGCAGCATCTCGGCCTGCCTCTTTGGGATCCGAAAGTCTCAGACCCGTAGAGTGGCCTGGGCTGTTTGGATCGAAAGTCTGTGCAGACCTGCATCTCGGCGCGACTCTTTGGGACTGGTAGGCCCACCCTTCATCCGCAAGGAACTGCCTGGAGATTGGCATCTGGGCCGGGTCTGTTTGGGCCCGTAGCCCC